>SJYA01001578.1:193424-237603 GCA_006410615.1 Neotragus moschatus | reverse complement strand
CAGATGGTGATTGCAGCCATGAAATTAAAAGACGCTTGCTCCTTGGAAGAAAAGTTATGACCAACCTAGAGAGCATATTCAAAAGCAGACCTTACTTTGCCAGCTAAGGTCCATCTAGTCTAGGCTATGGTTTTTCCAGGAGTCATGTATGGATGTGAGAGTTGGACTGTAAAGAAGGCTGAGTGCCAAAGAATTGATGCTTTTGAACTATGGTGTTGGATAAGACTCTTGAAAGTCCCTTGGACTGCAAGGAGATCCAACCAGTCCATTCTGAAGGAGATCAGCCCTGGGATTTCTTTGGAAGGAATGATGCAAAAGCTGAAACTCCACACTTTGGCCACCTCATGCCAAGAGTTGACTCATTGGAAAAGACTCTGCTGCTAGGAGGGATTGGGGGGCAGGAGGAGAAGGGGATGACAAGGGATGAGATGACTGGATGGCATCACTGATTCGATGGGCATGAGTCTGAGTGAATTCCGGGAGTTGGTGATGGACAGGGAGGTCTGGCATGCTGCGATTCATGGGGTCGCAAAGAGTCAGACACAACTGAATGACTGACCTGAACTGAAGTAACAGACAGATGGTGCATTTTGTTTTGTTTTGTTTTTTCAGATGGTACATTTTGTTTTGTTTTGTTTTTTCAGATGGTACATTTTGGTTACTCCAAGCTTTGCAGTGAAAAAGACATCACGGGTTAAGAAGTGGCTTATCTCAATAAAAAGAAAGCCATATTTTTTATTTTTTGAAGTAATTGTTGAATTACCACTCTATATTTAAGAATTATACTTTCACAATATGTTTATATGAATATCCCTTCCTATGCTTTCTTCCAACTTCACCATAGTTTAATGGATAAGACCTGAGTTATCCTTGGAGAAGGCAATGGCGCCCCACTCCACTACTCTTTCCTGGAAAATCCCAGGGAATGAGAAGCTTGGTAGGCTGTAGTCCATGGGGTCACTAAGAGTCGGACACGACTGAGCGACTTCCCTTTCACTTTTCACTTTTATGCATTGGAGAAGGAAATGGCAACCCACTTCAGTGTTCTTGCCTGGAGAATCCCAGGGACGGGGGAGCCTGGTGGGCTTCCATCTATGGGGTCGCACAGAATCGGACACGACTGAAGCGACGCAGCAGCAGCAGCAGCAGAGTTATCCTTGCTTTTATTTATTTTTTTCAAAGTAAAAATTGCAATGTAATTTTATTGCATAGTAATTAAAATTTTATTGAAAAGTGGGTATGAGATTGCAATTTTTTTCAAAAATTTTAAAATTTACTTTAATGATACCTAGGGTAATCATTGTTNAATCGGACACGACTGAAGCGACGCAGCAGCAGCAGCAGCAGAGTTATCCTTGCTTTTATTTATTTTTTTCAAAGTAAAAATTGCAATGTAATTTTATTGCATAGTAATTAAAATTTTATTGAAAAGTGGGTATGAGATTGCAATTTTTTTCAAAAATTTTAAAATTTACTTTAATGATACCTAGGGTAATCATTGTTAAAATTTTGGTAAATATTTTCATAGGTACTCTCTTTTTCTCTCTCTTCTCATTTTAATTAAATGGGACTATCCTAAATTTACTGTATTGTAACCTTTTTGGTTCAATTTTTTCCTTCTACTAGTTGGTAGGATTGATTTAAGAGTAAGGACTGATTTCCCAGTAACCAATATGATATTTATTATTTTATTTTAAATTCGTGCTTTTATAACAACTTTATATGCTTGTGGAAGTGATTATCAGCATAACTACTCTCCCAAAATTCTTAAAATAATTGAAACTATCGGCCTACTTGACAAGAGAGGTTTAAATCATTTGGATTCATTGTCTCACATTTTAAAAATTCAGAAGGAAAATGTTTCCGCATTTATTTAATCTAGAAGGTTCTGGTTTGGCTTCTTTGAAAAATCCCTTAGCTTGACCTTATGATGCTAAAGATAACTGGTCTGTCTCCAATTTACTCTTCAGCAGAGAGTCGCACTGGAAGGCAAGATGGAAGGATTGCTTTCTCTTAACACCGCTCTTTTTATCAAGGTAGAAACCTTTCTCATAAACCTGAGGAAGAGTGAGCTCTAAGTTCAGTGTCTGTGCTCCAGCTTTAAGAGTCTGGGGAAATGAACGGTCAGCACTTCCAGTGCCTGCAATGGAAAATGTCCTTTCAGCAAGGAGAAAGCAAAAGGGTGGGTGATGGTGATTGGCAGAATCTGCCACAACTCAGAAGCCTTCAGAATTATATAGTATTTGTAGCTAGAATCACAATATAGCCATCTTTCTTTCTATGCTTCACTATTTAACTAATTGGCATTTTTATTTTGATTTTTAATTCCTTGACACAACCTCGATGGGCATGAGTGTGTCTCTAATTTATGTAAGCTACTCCAGGTACTTCTCAACATAGATATATCTGTAATTATTCTTCAATGTTAGTTTGTTTCAGTGAATTTGAACCAAAAGGGAAAGAATATTATATGATAATAAACCATAACTTTTTATAAAGATACCAAGTGCATTTTTTTCTAAAATCCACCAGTCATTTATCATTTCAACATGAAAGTGAATGTCAAATTGAGAACTTACATTTATATAAATGTAAACTGAAAAGTCTGCAATGCCTTCTATTTCAAGAGTTTTATCTGGTGAAGCTATTTTCACATGTAGTTTCTATCATACAAATTATACCAGTAAATGATAGTTGATCTTTTTCTTATGTGTCTTTTTAAAATATATATATACCCAGCTATCTAGAGTGGAATACAGTAATAACCCATTAATCAACAAAGCAATCATAACTAATATTTATTGCATCCTTATTCTTCATCTGGCACTGTATGGGCTGTGTGTGTACTATTTCATCAGAGCTTCACAACAACAGTCTTATGTGGTCAGTGCTACTATTATCTCCATTGTACTGATGAGGAAACTTAGTCTCAGAATTCANCTTGATTCCAGCTTGTAATTCATCCAACCTGGCGTTTCACATGATGCATATAGTTAAATAAACAGGGGACAATATACAGCCTTGATGGACTCCTTTCTCAGTTTTGAACCAGCCCATTGTTTCCTGTCTGGTTTCAGCTGTTGCTTCTTGACCAGCGTACAGGTTTCTCAGGAGGCAGGATAAGGTGGTCTGGTACTCCCATCTCTTTAAGAATTTTCCAGTTTGTTGTGATCCACACAGTCAAAGGTTTTAGCACAGTCAATGAAGCAAAAGGAAGCAGAACTAGATTTTTTTTTTAATTCCATTGCTTTTTCTATAATCCAGGATATGTTGGCAATGTGACTTCTGGTTCCTCTGACTTTTCTAAATCCAGCTTGTATCTCTGGAAATTCTTGGTTCATGTACTGTTGAAGTCTAACATGAAGGATTTTGAGTATTATCTTGCTAGCAAGTGAAATGAGTGCAATTGTATGGTAGTTTGAACATCCTTTAACATCACCTTTCCTTGGGATTGGAATGAAAACTGATCTTTTCCAGTCCTATAGCCACTGCTGAGTTTTCCAAATTTGCTGACATATTAAATGCAGCACTTTAACAGCATCATATTTTAGGATTTGAAATAGCTCAGCTAGATGGGGAGATGTTAAAGGACAGGGATGCCTGGCATGTTGCAATCCATGGGATCTCAAAGAGTTGAACATGACTGAGCAACTGAACAATAGCTGAAATTTTATCACCTCCACTAGCTTGGTTCATAGTAATGCTTCCTAAGGACCACTTGACTCCATACTCCAGGATGTCTGGCTCTAGGTGAATGATTGAGGTAAATGAGGTCATAAGGGTTGGGCCCTAACCCAATAGGAATGTTGTTGTTGGAAGAAGAGGAAGAAATAGTGGGGATATATGTACACAGAGAAAAGCCCTTGTGAAGATGTAGTAAGAAGGTAGCCACCTGCCAGCCAAAGTAAGAGGCCTCAGGAGAAACTAACATTGCTGACAACTAAATCTTGGACTTCCAGCCTCTAAGACTGTGAAATATGAAAACAAATGTCTGTTGTTTAGTCTCTCCAGTCTATGGTGTTTTGTTATGGCAACCCTAGCAAACAAAGACAGGTGTCATTACTTTTAGGCACTACAGGATTTACTTTAAGACAAAAGTTATATTCTGTCAATTTTATCTTTAGTTCTTAAAAAGTAGAATATCATGTTAGAGCATGAAATGAAAGGAATCTTGAGTATCATTGACTCCACCAATCTTGTTTTACATGTGAATTGCCTATGGCTGAGAAAGATTATATGATATACCCAAGGACTTACAATCAATTTGTGGCAGAGCTGAAACCAGTCCACATGTATCCTAATTCAAATTCAGTCATGAATAAACCAAGCTGTCTCTTGTTCTTTGGGGTCTTTCACATAATCTTAAGCAATGAGACAAGACAGGCTAATTGTTTCAGATTGCTCACTTATTGCAGTTTTTATGGCCATTCCTAGTCATGGGTTTCCTAGGGACACACAGAACAACCAATGATTCCCCAAATCCACGTAATGTTATTTCCTTTTAAAAATTCACGTGGCTTGTTTCATACTTTTACATAAATGATGATTGCTTTTACAAAAACCCTAGTACTTCTTCCTTTTAATCTTTGAAAAGCAATAAGCTCATAAAAGTGATCTGGTTTAATTTTAAACTGGCAGTTCCAAGTGGCAGTATTTCTTTAACAAATTGCTTGTCATTGAAAATAGACTGTTGATACTGTGTCATCAAGTGATAATGTAGGATATAATTAGTCCTTTTCAAATTTTTCTGCCTTTAAATAAAAAATTATACACGTTAGACATGCCTATCAAGAAAGATGATGTATCAATGCATGAAAATCACTGTATCTTTATAAATATTTTTTCAGCAAGCTGAACAGTCCATTAATCTAGAACCAATTGCAAAGAGACTGTCCGCATCCATGGGGCCACTGGAGTAGCATCTTAAATGGATTTCCAGACTTATGAAAATGAAAAATGGTTGATTTTATTCCTGTTAGCTTGCCTTATTTTCTTAAACTACTCATATTCTTTATTATACCCATCGATCAAGTCTTCCTTACAGTTACAAAGTGGAAATAAAAAGAGCACTGAGGCAAAATTGGAAGAAAATAGTAAACTCTGTCAATCCTTTATCATTTCATCTGAGGCTATAAATGTGAAGGAGTTATGCATCTCTTAAAATAACCCTTTTTCAATTAAATGTAGCTCCTCAGGGAAAAATCTATGGAGTAGTGATCTGATTCTCAGCCCTGAATGAAAAGAAGAGTCTCTGTAAAATAGTTAATTGATACACTTCACATATCTGTGTGTGAGGTTGAAGCATAATGCTGGAAATAAATCCACTCTTGGGGCAATAACACCCATAAGTCAATTTGGCTCACTTTATTACATGTAACCCATTTGGCACCCTTGTGGAATCTGTCATCTGTCATATTTTTATCCAAACCATTAACCACACTTGTAGACAACAATTACACCCCATAAAACAACTTGTGCAACCTAGACAAAGTGCAAACGCTCTGGCCCATTCTCATACTACAGATATAAATATATACATTACAACCTCTTTCACCCACTGCCACTATGTGGCTCACTGGAGTCCGCATGGATGCTCTCTTTGCTGAAGAGCATCGCATGTAAAAGATGCTCTTGATGCTTCCACAGAGCTTGCAAGTTACCTTTGCCATTATCCTTTGTCAGATCTTTGATGTATTGCTATGACTTGAGATTTCTAAACTCAATACTAAAGATTCCAAAATTATATGTGAATTAGTCCAAAACTTCATCTTTTCTGACTTCCCCATTCACTGTTCTTTAGTTTCCTAGAAAAAGACAAACTCATGTTCCTTTCAGGAAATTTGGATGTATGG
Source organism: Neotragus moschatus (assembly GCA_006410615.1). Classification (NCBI taxonomy): domain Eukaryota; kingdom Metazoa; phylum Chordata; class Mammalia; order Artiodactyla; family Bovidae; genus Neotragus; species Neotragus moschatus. Next base: position 231,751 of record SJYA01001578.1, on the reverse strand, counting down.
CTCCTTATACTTGAAGCATCCTTACCATTAGGGCTCAGCTATATTTCAGATCTCTAAGGTGACTTTGCTGACCACACAATCTAAAGCAATTGCATTTCTTATTCTTTGATAGTTTAACATTTCTGCCTTAACAGCACATACCACTAAATGAACTTATCTTAGTCATTTCTCTGCTCACTTACTTATTCTTTGTCTCCCAGTTATATAAATTCTAAGAGAGCAGAAACCTTGACTTGCCTATTTGTCATTATGTCTACAATACCATAAACAATGTCCAGTACATAATAGAAATTCAATAACTATTCATTTGGGCTTCCCAGGTGGCACTAGTGGTAAAGAACCCACCTGCCAATGCAGGAGATGTAAGAGACATGGGTTCCATACCTGGGTTGGGAAGATGCCCTAGGAGAAGAGCATGACAACCCACTCCAGTACTCTTGTCTGGAGAATTCCATGAATGGAGAGGATCCTGGCAGACTACAGTCCATAGCATCACAAAGAGCCAGATCCAACTGAAGCGACTTGGCACACAGCAACTACTCATTTAATTTAATAAATTAGCTAAAAACACATACTTTGGAAACTATGAGGGCCCCCATTATCCCAATAATACTTAGAAAAAAATCCTAAGCTTTTTACATTGATAATCTTGAAATGGGTATCTTAGGTACATCATCTGGTCTTACAGAGTTACTGAAGGATAACATTTTCTAGTTTTCCATTGTCCAGATAACAGAACCGAGCTGTGTCTTTAGGAGGATGAAGTGGTTTCTTGGTCTCTTTTAAGGGTTACTTATCACTGTATCTATTACAGAGACACTCGCTAAGAAGTTCCAAAATTACTATTATTTAAAAAATAGTGGATTATGAAAGTGACTATTTTAACATAGCAATATGTAGGAAACTATACAACAGAAAATAAAAGTAATATATATTAGTAATAAGTATATAGTACACAAAGATAATTCATTTTTTTCATATATTCCGATAGATTTCTCTGTGTGTCAATACATATGTTTTAGTGAAAGCAAAAAAATTAAACAAATAAACCTCGGGATTGTCTCCCCATCCCCCAAGTCCTAGTTGGATACAACAGTGGAATCTCTTTGCCAGTCACCAAGGTTACAGCATTTCTGCTCTGTAGGCGGGGGGTTGTATACGTATAGAGAGCCAGAGAAGACAGGTAGACTGTTCTGGTAGCCTAGAGGATTCCTTGGGAGTCCTGTCTGTATCATCCCTTCAAGAGACAATCATCAGTTTCTATAACAGATTCCAAAAGGTAAAAGAACAACAGCATGGGCCGAATGTGTACCTTGGAGAGAAAAGTGAGACTTCTTTCTTTCACAGGGCTAAACAGTTCAACCCTAGTTAGTAGAGCCAGATGTTCCAGAACTATGTTTCTCTGCTCAAGCAACTGGTTAGGCTACATACACATTATATATAATATATTACTATTTTAGATAGAGTTTGCATCTAACCTCAAATTTCTGATCTACAATTATGTTGCGTTATTGGGCTATCAACTTCTGGCCTTCACACTTTGTACCTGTCAAGTTCTTGGCAGGAAAGAGTTGCTACATTCATGCTGTAAATTGAGAATCTTTTACTGCAAGGATTATTTATAAAGGTGTGGGAGAGGTTCAGGAACACCAATAAGACCTGGCTGGCAAAAGGATCTGTCACCATCCTAGTCCTGAAGCAGGAAGTGGAGGGTTACCTGCATAACAAAGGCCTCCTGACACAACAGAGGACCTACTCTTTAACATTTGTACAGCCTTGAGCAAGAATAAAACTTTGAGGCCTATGAACCATACATATAAATATTTAAGTTACAAATTCAGTTAGCAAATGGAGAATTCATAGAAATCTGTCATCCTACCTCAATGAAGATATCTTGACAATAATTTACAAGATCAGATTTGCATTTAGGATTCTCAGACAACACGGCCTTTGCTCTGACATATTGCAACATGGGGTGGGGGGTGGGCAGCTGCCACCCCTGACCCACAGTTGCAAACTTCTTTCCACACCCCTGGCTCTTTCTCACACTAAAAGATACTTTATATGTACATATGTGGTCACTGCAGTCCATGTTACCAAATTCTGCCTCCACTGTGATGCTTATCCTCTGAAGGACTGGGCCTCCCCATGCAGATCCTATCAGTAGGTTCAGAGCCATTTCACCAGGGAATAGTGGGGACCTGTGAACCAGGAACTTGGTCCAGAATGAAGGGCTGGGCTCTGTGTGGATATGTCCCCATGGCCTACAGACCCCTTTCTCTGTGTATGGTGCTGAAACCAGACAAGTGGCAGAACTGGGCCCTGCAGAGATAATTCAGCCCAGGACCAGGGCCTCTCCTGCCCATATCACTGTGATATTAGTGCAGACTCCAATAAAGAGCTACCTGAGGCATTTACTAAGAGAGAATCTGCAAAATAAAACTCCTATCTCACTTTGTTCCCCACCATCTCTCCTCCCAGAAATCACTGCTTCTCCTCCTTACTAACCCCCCGACCCCAGTCACTGGAAAGCCAGGGGTGAAGGTGCTCCCTGACAGATACATTCTGTAGGGGTCACACCTTCACACAGCAGGTGGAGAAGAGCAAAGCTAGATCTCAGGGGCAAACAGGATTTCCAGGCCAGGTAATAGGGAATTGAGGAGACAGTCTGATGACCTAAGGAAGAAATCATTTTATCATCTGGCCCTTTGCTTTAGATGCCTGTCCAATCCCTACCTATATACACTCCTAAGAAGAGCGTCCTTGTAAATAAAATGCTCTGTTTGTGATTAGTTTTTAGGGATATATTCGTAACAGGCTATCTTACCTAGAGTGCCATAATAGCCTCCTGTTGGGTCTCACAGGCTCCCCTCTTGGCTTTTTCAAATCCTTTTTCCACTCCACACAGCAGCCAGAGTGGTCTTAAAACTTAAATTAGATTACATCACTCCTTTCTCAAAATGCTGCAGTGGCTTCCATTAGCACTTAGGATAAAATGTAAAATCCTCGTGGTGGCCAGCATACTGCTGTGTGATCTGGCTCTCCGCCTACCTCCTCTCAGGCTCCAAATTCACCTAGTGGCCCTCTCCCTCTGACACAGTGCCCTCCAGCCATACAGAAAGTTCTTTTCAGATTTCTGAGAGCTCACTGCTTTTTCTTCCAGGCCAAGAAATGAAGGATAATCAGAAGAAAGCGAAAAGAAAGGAAGAGGGCAGCCTTCCTGTCGACCACAGGTGATGTAGGTCTTGTGAGCAGAATACAGCTTTTATTTTTTGTTCCCCATCCTCTTCACTTTTATTCAGGGGTAATAATTGTTCTCTCCTAGATGAGTATTTGGCCTGGCCTTGAACGTCTCAGGCCACTCTAAAGATATTAAAAATTCTTCTAATTCTTCTCAGTTGTGGAAACAATTTATTTCAGTAATTAAAATGTCTTCTCAGGGTTCCACCAAAGAAGCAGAATCAGTTGGCTATATAGAATAAGAGATTTATTGAAAGCATTCCAGAATGTACAGGGCAGGTCTTTAGGAGGGACACCTCAGAAAGAAGTGAACACTCTCATCCATAGGTGGAATTTATTTTTCCTCAGAGAAACCTCAGTTTTGCTCTTAAGATCTTTCACCCAGATTATCCAACACAATCTCTTCTACTTAAAGTCAAAAGCTATTGTAGATGTTAATTATATCTACAAAATATTGTGGAGCCTAAAGAGTAGGTAAAGAATTTGCCTGCAAAGCAGAGACTAGGGTTCAATCCCTGGGTCAAGAAGATCTCCTTGAGAAGAGAATGGCTACCACTCCAGTATTCTTGCCTGGAGCATTCCAAAGTCAGAGGAGCCTGGCGGGCTAAGACCATGGGGTCACAAAAAGTTGGATACAACTGAATGACTAACACTTTCACTAACTTTTCATGGCAACTATTGTCATGAGCCATCCTGTCCCTAACCAGCTGGCTCCCATCTCCATATTAAGTCACCGAATAGAATCCTGACCAATGACCTGACACCACTCCTCTCCATAGGAATTTTCTTTCTCCTGAGGCTATAAAAATTGGCCACAAGCCAACTAAAGGAGCCGGCTCTTCCTTGAGCCAGCCCACTCTTCTAACAGCATCTCCCACTCTAACAAAGTCTATTCTCCTCTCATTCTGCCTCATATCTCGAAATTCTTTTCCAATCCTCATACAGACCATAACAAATATCTTCACGAAAACACCCAGATGAGTATTTTGAGAATGAGACTAGTCATATTGAGACATAAAACTGATTATCACACCATGTAAGAGTCAGAATGTTGGAGTGGCTTCGTGGCCACTCTTGTCCTCCTCCGCCCCAGTGTGGCTTTGCTTGCAGGGGAGTTTTCCCCTTTTGACCTAATCACTCTTATTTTTTCCCTCCTCATCTCTTCCCACTCTTACTTCCTCTGTAGCTTTCAACCTCATCAGTCAAAATGCTTCTTTTACATACTGAGTATTTCACAAAACTTCTTTAGCAAGTCTGAAATTAAATTCATAGATGATGTTAACCTATCTCATATACAATTAAAATAAACTCAACTGTAATATAAGAGAGAAACAACAGAAAGGTGATTCACATTAAATGCAACAAAATAAAATTTGTAAATACCTGGGCCCAGCTTCAGTAGAATCTCTAAGGAAGAAAGTGCAGAGTTGGAGATCTGTAAAGAACCGTGGTGAATGTGACAGCTACAAATACAGAATGATTCAGCAGTGTTATACATATGAATCATGAAATATCATGAGTGACATTGAGGTGATGGTGGCAAATATGTTTTCTACTTATAAGGGTATTTTAATCTCTGTGAATCAGTATCACATTAATGCCTCAATTGGAACTGACTCACAGTCATTCTTGTTTATGCCTGTTGTCCCTGTATAATTTTTAATAGAGGATCATTTCACTCTCAAAAGGATCACTCAAATTGCAATGTAATAGAACAGCATGCTCAAAGAAGCACATGGCTAGATAAAAGCATTTCCAATGTGGAACTAAAGCAAAGCCAGAGTGACTGGCATGTAGAGAGAGTATAGGAGTGTGATGCAAGATGGATCCAGGGAGGCAAGGGGAGCTCACTGATGTAGACTCTTTCAGGCCATAGTAAGATGTTTTGTTCATGCACAAATGTCAGAAAAACCTTTGAAGTGTTTTTAGTAAGAACATGACATATAGAGATTTACATTTCAAGAATATAATTCTGCTTGTTTTTGAATAACACTGTGAGGAGCTTCAGTTTGAACAGCTAGGCACTTGTTGAAGTAGCTGAAAAGAGAAACGATGCTGTAGGCTAGGGGAGTAGTGACAGAGATGGAGAAAAGTAGATGGATATAAGTGACACTGAAAAATAAAGCTTGGTGATGGAGCAAGAGGGAGGTCAAAATGATTCCCAGATTTTAGACTTGGGGCAACTAGATAAATACTGTGTAGTCAGTGGGAAAAGCAACACTGGGGTGGGGCAAGGTGTTTCAGTAGTGGTTAGATCCCACCAGCTGACACAGGAGACGTAAGACACTTAGGTCAGGAAGATGCCTTGAAGGAGGGCATGGCAACACACTCCAGTATTCTTGTCTGGAGAATCCCATAGGCAGCAGAGCCTAGTGGGCTAAAGTCCATAGTGTCACAAAGAGATGGACACAATTGAAGCAACTTAGCACACACACAAGATGTTTTAGAAGTGGGCGGAGGAGATCATGAATTAGATTTTAGATTTTTAAATGTGACTATAAAGTACTTTTTATATAATCACGTGGAGAAGTGAGATCAATGACATAAATTTCTGAGATATATGTGTTTATAGGAGAGAAATAGGTTGCCTTGAGGCAGAGTACAAAGTGAGAAGACCTTGATGAATATCGTGAAACACTAAGGTTAAATGGCTAGACAGAAAAAGACAGTTCTAAAGGAGACAGAAAATGTAAGCCAGAGTGTTGAGAAGAAAACCAGAAAGGTGCAGTTCCAAGGCAGACACGAGAAGAGAAACTATTATCTGAAACAATAAGATACACGGCCTTGAAGATCATAAATTCTAAACAAAGCTTCATGAGATTAGCTCTGAAAGGAACTAGAGAGATAAATTGGAATTAGAGGGAAAGAGTAGTCAAGTTGGAACTTTTTGGAAGGGAGGAGCAGAGGAAGAGAAGAGAATCATTTTGAGAGGGAGAGGTGATAAATCAAGAGGGAGAAAGATCAGTACCCAGGTTCACTCCTAAGAAAGTGAGAGGGGAATTAACTTTAAAAAGGAAGAACAGATGCGCTTTCACAGCAAGAAGTAAGGTATGTATAGAAGATGGGTTCNGAGTAGTCAAGTTGGAACTTTTTGGAAGGGAGGAGCAGAGGAAGAGAAGAGAATCATTTTGAGAGGGAGAGGTGATAAATCAAGAGGGAGAAAGATCAGTACCCAGGTTCACTCCTAAGAAAGTGAGAGGGGAATTAACTTTAAAAAGGAAGAACAGATGCGCTTTCACAGCAAGAAGTAGGGTATGTATAGAAGATGGGTTCCATTGTGCAGAAGTAGATTTTTATTTTTTGGAAGATAAAGGTTGGATGCAATGGTTTCTTTTTTTTTTTTCTTTTGAAGAAGCAGATAAGTTGAAAGCTGGTAGAAGGGCAGAATAAATTTGGGAGAGGAGACAGTTTGAAATGCAATAGGACAAGTAGGTGATTTTAAGGATCTATCAGTTTTGTGACCATAAAAACACATGGCTTTTGTGACCATAAATACCCGTTTCCCATCAACACTGTGAGATCTGTGAAACTGAGCAAGACTCTGTGGGGCTCTTGGGCACAAAAGCCTCTCTGTGTTCTCTTCCCTGAGCTCTAAAGGGCAGAGGTTCAAACAGTCGGTAATCAGGGAGGGGATATGAAAACAAAAGAGGGGCAGTCAAGAAACAATAGTGCATCCTTGAGAGCAAAGTCCTGGTTCCCCCTCAAGGGTTACATATAACAATATCTTTGAGCTCTGCTACAGAACTAAAGCCCCCGGCAAAAGAAAGATGTTGATTACTTGATGAAGCACTCTTTATCCCACAGAAAGTCACAGTTCACCTATCATCACCTGACCCCAGATGACGTCCAGATTGAAGGAATGGGGGTGCTGTGTGCACCTTGATCCTTATCAGCACCCTCCACTTTGCACTATAAGACTCCCCACAGCACTCGTCTCCTGGAGTTGGGACATGCAGTTTTGAGGCCACTGCAGCTCCCTTTACCTGGCAGAGCAATAAAGCTATTCTGTTCTATTTCAGCAAAAACTGTCTCTGAGATTTAATTCAGTGTCAGGGTACTGAGGCTGGATTTGGCTTTATCTGGAGTGGGCAGTGTGGAAAGGGGTTATGAATGTAATTTTCCAGAGAAGCAAGAGGAAGGCAAAGGGACAGGGAGTTGGGGTATTGACCAGAGACCATAAATATTGGTCTCTCTGAAATAGCACACCATGAGAAAAGGAATTAAAAAGACCGTCACATTGGGAAGAAGAAGTCAACTTCATCTTCGTGAGATCAAAGGGTCACAATGAGTGGAGTTAAACAAGGCAATGCAAGAAGAGGCTGTAGACAGAGTCAGAAGTAACTCTTGTCTGAGAGGTCCCTTGACTTTCTAATCTAAATTGGGTACCCAGGATTTCCCTGGTGGTACAGTGGTTACAACTTTGCCTTCCAGTGTATAGGGTGTAGGTTTGATCCCTGGTTGAGGAACTAAGTTTTCACATGCCTCAGAGCAAATCCCCACACCCACCTCACCAAAAATAAACAAACAAACAAAAAAACATAAGGCAAAATAATATTGTAGCAAATTCAATAACACAAAAACATCTATAAATAAATTTGGTACCATTCTTAATACTCTACTCTCACCTGGAGTTCTATTTTTCCTTCATTGTTCTTATCAGTGCTAGCACAATATGTGTGTATTTTTTATATAAGTCCTGTATTTCTTTACCAGACTATAAGCTTTGTGAAAGAGGAAATATTTTATATTTATTTTTCTACATTTAATCTCTAGCAACTCAGCACTAAATAGATAGGAAGTATTCAGTAAGCATTACTGTAATAACTGAAAACATTATCTAATGAACGAATGATTTTGGGCTAAATAAATAATAACGCCTAAAACAGAATATTTTTAAGGCATTTCAAATATATTAAAATCTTAGACAAAATTTGGGTCAAGTTCACCTTCCCACCATTAGTAGGAGGAGGTCTAAGGCCATCTTCTATATTCTGCCTACATGTGCAAAAGACACTCCATCCGAATTTTTAAACATATAGGAATAAACAAAGAGTCAAAATGTTGGCAATTATGCTGATTTCTCTATTGATGGCTGAGATGAAAATTCTCTGAGCACTCCAGCTTCTGATAGTCTTAATTTACAGTTCCTGCAAACAAGGAGATGTCTCAGAATCCAAAGTTTCTAAGTTGTTCCCAAGGCCTGGTGTCAATCCAGACACACAAAATACTGATTAAACAGCACATAGTGAAATTTGACTTTTGCTATAATTTTTTTTTTTAACCTTAAAAATATGCTGCTTTGGGAAGGAAAATATTTTGTTAAAAATCCTAACATCTGGATTTTAACTACATGCCTCTTTCTTCTGTCTGCAATCATACTCATAGAAATGACTGAACATTCTGCCAAGTTTTATTTTCATGCTTCTTAACTACCTAAAGAATGGATTTTATTTGGTCCATTTTCTGAATGGAGACATTGCAATTTAATGCAGTCATTAAAAATTGATCTAATTTTGTAAAATAGGTAACCATGCAAGACTAAAACAAATAAAACATTTCTTAGGCAATAACCTTTTTAATGAGAGTATAGGGAGTTTTGTTATTTTTTTTTTCAAGTCAAGTCTCTGTATAGGATTCGGACTGTCTTTTTGTATTATGCAGCTGTGCAATGCACTCATGTGGCTGCTCAATAAATAGTAAGTGAGCATAATAATAATATCCTTCCAATCAAAGAGTCAAAAGAAAACCAGCACTGCAAATATAGAGTGCCTGATGCTATGGTTTATATGGAGGTCTGTGCTATGCATAACAACAGAAATGGAAACATCTGCTGTGAATCAGCTTCAGTACAAGAGACAACAAAAATAATAGGGCCATTGTTTCTGTGGGCAATTAATCTGTTATTTGGCTCCATTTAAGCTTGTAAGGGTATTACAGTGGCAAATATTAGTTGACCATCAGAATAGTCAATAAGCAGCATTACACTTATTTTCCATCTATGAGAGCAATCTGCTTTATTTGTATTGCGGAAGGAAGGTATCCTTCAATGCAATACATTGCTAGCAGCTCGTTAGAAAATCATGTGGAGGTAGTCTTCTGAGTCTGTAGTATCTCTATTTTATTTTTTGAACTTTTTAATTTGCTGTATTTTTCTTTTCTGCTGTCTGACAGTGAGAGATTTTAACTATTCAGTAACATCTCTCTCCAAAAATATCAGAGGCAAAGAAAGAAAGGGAAATTTAACATTTCAAGAAAAAAAAAAAAACATGGAGTTAAAATGGAGACTGAAGATTATAATTATGACAGATTTTCATTTTGATTTTAATCAGTGATGTGTTACTTAGTCAAGACTTTAATTTAAAATACAGTATTTTGCACCTAACGGATCTTAGGTTCTGTGAAAATGTCAGTGCAATCTACCAGGAGAAAAAAGGAAGATAGCACCTGCTGTAATCATTCTTTCTTTTTTTCTTTTTTTTTCCTTACATTTTCCCTCCAAAGTTCAAAGACCCCTCTGTCTTTGATGGTATTGTAAGAAAAACAGGCGGAGATGCTCTCTGCCTGTATTTTTTATTTTTTTTACTTTGCCTTCTAGCCATTCGGTGTTTTGATCTGTGTTTCCATCTGAGCTTTCTAATATAGCGACCCTGGCATCTAATCCATCCAGTTTATTATCTATTGAAATACTTACTGCCTGAAGTGAATTTATTTTGGCAGAAGTGACTTCTGATAGAGATGTATTTTGTATTTTTTTTTTTGTGAAAGACAGGTGAGTCTAAAGATTCCAAACTCTCCCTGATGACAATCCTTGGCCTTTTCTCATGGCAAACTTCGGGAAAAAAAGAAAAAAGCACCCTGTACATACTTAGTTTTTATTTGTCATTATAAACTTTCTTTGTCCAAAAGCTAGAACTCGCTGAGGCTGAAACTAAAAAATAGTAACATGCATAAAAAAGTCATATTATTAGAACAAAAAAGAAACAGATTCTCACAACTCCCAGGGGCACATTTTTCCTCTTTCATTCATACTCTTAGTGTTGAGTTCTTTTTAACCTTTAGAATTTAATTTGTGAAAGATTATGGCTGCATCAAGCTTTGCAGAAATTGTACTTTTGAAGCGTTAGCATGTTTTATATTTTGATAGTTTACTTTCTGTTACATGAAATAGAGGAGAGCATGGCGGACGGAATCGTGCAAAAAGAATATCTGAAAGGTCAAACAGCAAAATTTATTTTGCTCTTTTACATAATACATATTGCACCTTAAAACTTCCATTTCTGCCTTTTTGAATTACACTGCAAAAGGTAACTGTGGTTACCTTTTAACCTAAAGGTAAAAAGGTAAACTAAATCCTCTTTTACATATAACTTGAAAACTGATTTGTTAATGGATGCTTCCACTTAGATGTCCATTGCTTAATTTCCACCACCCCCGCCCCCGCCGAGCATCACACAGATTTGGTTGTATTGTGAGTAAGCATCTTTTCTGTGTGACAACTGGTCAGATAGGACGTGCCTTATATTTAGTTGGTATGCCCCATATTTAGTTTTGCTGCATATTCTGTGGCTCTTTGGTATAAACCATTTGGAAAATGTAGGATGGGTTTTCTTTTCCTGATGTGATCATCTATAAAAACATGTGTATCCGATGATTAAAATCTTTTGTCAGTGGTGGTGATATCTGTATATATTCAATCTGGATGTGAAGAGGCTAATTTACGTATTCCTTTGGTGAATAAATGAGGGGAGCTATGTGACTAGAAATTCCTTTTTTAAAATATTATAACTTAAAATACATGAGTGATGCATGCTATTGGCATATTTCACAGGGATCATCTATATCATCCCATATCTTTGCTGTAGTTCTTGATAAGAAGAGGATTGTGTTTTGTTATGAGAGAGGTGGCATCGTTACTAACAGAAGTGCACCTTTTAAAGAACTGACATCATGGCTGTTACTAGAGTTGTTTGAAATTCTTTGTACCAGAACTTGCACTACCATATAGTAAATATTCTAATATATATGAGACCAGGGAATTGAAGAAAATTGTTTGCTAGTAATTAAGTCTATTTAGATGGTATTTAAGATGTACTTTTATTCATTAATCTATTAATCTATTAATTCACCTATTCCACATTTAAATTAGTTCTAGACCCCCCACAATAATCCAGGCCTCTAGGAAACATGTTCAATCATATAGGAGAGAGAACATTGAACAGCGTAATGAAATAGGATAGTGAAAAAGAATGAGGTTTTTACCGAGTGGTTAGACATTCAGTGAGTTTGTACCATGAGTTAAAAGGGATAGGGAGGGGAGAGGAAAGGGCCAGATGATGAGGCCTTTTACCTGTGAGATGAGATGTGTAGATTTTATCTTATGGCAGAGTGGTCTCCATTCTGCTATGGTGCAAGTTCCCCAGGGAGAGCTCAAGTTTATACATGGGTGCCTTGTCTCATGCAGGAATTTGCTAGAGGCAGATCCTGCTGTAAACACATAAAATACTTCTGGGGGAGTAGTCCCAGAAAGCATGAGTAGGGAAGTCAGGAAGGGAAAGAGGAAAGAGCCTGGATTCCGTGAAGAACGCTAATAAGCAGGTCACTCCGGTGAACAACGTGTTAATTTAGATAGGGCCTCTAGGAGGCAGTGTGGGCTCTGTGTTAGAGCTATCTCAAATGAGCGGCTAGAATGGATGCAACTAGAGGTGATCATACTGAAGAAAGCCAGAGAGAGGACGGCAACTACCATATGATATCACCTACATGCGGAATCTGAAAGACGTTATAAGGGAACCTATCTATGAAACAGAAATAGAATCTTGGACATAGAGAACAGACTGGTAGTTGCCAGGGGGGATGGAGTTGGGGGAAGGATGGAGTGGGAAGTTGAGGTTAGCAGATAGAATAGATAAACAACGTCCTACTATATAGCACAAAGAACTATATTCAATATCTAATGATAAACCATGAGTATAAAAAAAGAATATATAATATATATATACACATATAAAATTGAATCACTTTGCTGTTCACCAGAAATTAATTCATTGTAAATAAAATATAGGAGCTTCCCTGGTGGCTCAGATGGAAAAGAATCTGCCTGCAATGCAGAAGCTGCTACTGCTACTGCTAAGTCGCTTCAGTCATGTCCGACTCTGTGAGACCCCATAGATGGAAGCCCACCAGGCTCTGCGGTCCCTGGGATTCTCCAGGCAAGAACACTGGAGTGGGTTACCATTTCCTTGTCCAACGTGTGAAAGTGAAAAGTGAAAGGGAAGTCGTTCAGTCATGTCCGACTCTTAGAGACCCCATGGACTACAGCCTATCAGTCTCTGCCATCCGTGGGATTTTCCAGGCAAGAGTACTGGAGTGGGGTGCCATTGCCTTCTCCTGCAATACAGGAGACCCGGGTTTAATTCCTGGGTTGGGCAGATCCCCCGGAGAAGGGAGTGGCTATGCTTCAAATATACTTTTGCTAAAAAATAATAATAATAATAAAATAAATGAGAAGCTAAGCTGATAATTATCCACCAATTCACGTCAGTCTTCAGTTAAGAGTTGCCTCTAGGAACATGAATTGTGTGGCAATTCTTGTGTTCCCCATATGAAGTCCATACAGACATTAGTGGCAACAGAAAGCCTTCAGGCAATGAATGACAGGTGTTTGCAGCTGGAGTCGTACATAATAATGATGTCTTAAAATGCATAGGCATCCTTGATAGATACTACACAGATGGGAAGAAAATATTAGACCTCCCATTTTCATTTATTTTTATCTGAATAATAGACTATGATTTCATACATAGATTGGCACAGCATCTCTATTAAATCTTCATGTGTGATGGTCGAGATATTACACAAGTTTGTCACTTACTTCTGATCCCAACATACACCATGGATGTGAACAGTGGTGCTTTAACCATTTTATAATTAATCAATCCTTACAAGATGGCAAAATAGTTTAAAATAGATTTGTAAAAAACAAATCGGAAATAATACTGATGGTTAGTGTACAAATAAACAGGGAAATATTTCTAGAATAAGATTTTAACCCGAGTTATTATATAGGGTCAGCCAAGCATCTTTGAAAAATGAAGTCTATTTGAAATATAAATTTATATTCACCATCAGAAGTAGGAGTAGATATTGAGGCTGGCAGAGATAATGAATTCATTTAACACATTGCATAAGAATCTTCTGAAAATTCAATGAGAAAATGAAAATAATATTTTCTAACTTGTGATTGGGGGTGAAGAGGTAGATTTGGTATATCATTTTACATGGTATATTATTTTATAAAACATCATTTTATAGATGAAAACTAAAGAATGACAGACACTGGGAAAACCCAGGGAAAATGCATAGAAATAAGAAAAAAGGATCGTAAATATATCTTGAACAGTGTTTCTCAGAGGCACTGGCCCAGTTCAGTTCAATCACTCAGTTGTGTCTGACTTTTTGCAATCCCATGGACTGCAGCACGCCAGGCTTCCCTGTCTATCACCATCTCCCAGAGCTTACTCAAATTCATGTCCATCGAGTCAGTCTGTGATGCCATCCAACCATCTCATCTGCATTGTCCCCTTCTCCTCCTGCCTTCAATCTTTCCCAGCATCAGAGTCTTTTCCAATGAGTCAGTCCTTTGCATCAGGTGACCCAAGTACTGGAGGTTCAGCTTCAACCTCAGTCATTCCAATGGATATTCAGGATTGATTTCCTTTAGGATTGACTGGTTTGATCTTGTAGTCCAAGGGACACTGAAGAGTTTTCTCCAACACCACAGTTCAAAAGCATCAATTCTTGGGTGCTTAGCTTTCGTAATGGTCCAACTCTCACATCCATACATGACTACTGGAAAAATAATAGCTGTGACTATAAGGAACTTTGTAGACAGAGTAATGTCTCTTCTTTTTAATGTGTTGTCTAAGTTTGTCATACCTTTTCTTCCAAGGATCAAGTGTCTTTTAGTTTCTTGGATGCAATCATCTGTCTTGATTTTGGAGCCCAAGATAATAAAGTTTGTCACTGTTTCCATTGTTTTCCCATCTATTTGACGTGAAGTAATGGGACCGGATGCCTAGAGCTTCGTTTTTTGAATGCTGAGTTTTAAGCCAGCTTTTTCACTCTCCTTTTTTACTTTCATCAAGAGTCTCTTTAGCGCCTCTTCACTTGCCTGCTATATCCCTATAGTAGGCATAAGTTCAAAATGGTCCTTAGAGATGCCCTGTCTTAATTTCCAGAACTTCTGAGTGTTTGATATCAGTCTCATGATTATGTGCTTTATAACATTAAGGCACTATGGAATTTAAGACAGAGAGATTATGCAGATGAGCCTGATCTAATCCGTTGAGAGCTTTAAGGCAGAAAGTTTTTCCTGCTGCTGCCAGAAGGAGGAAGTCAAAGAGTTGCAAAGTGCGAGAAGAATTTGTTCCTGGTGCTGAGGATGAAAGAAAATAAGGAGAAATATGGACAGTCTTAAGGAGCCCTGAGAGGCTCCTGGCCACCAAAGAAACAGGAATTTCAGTCCTTCAACCACAAGCAACTGAATTCTGCCTACAAAATCAGTGATCTTGGAAGCAGATTCTTCCCTAGAGCCTCCATGCAAGAGCCTTGCCAAGCTGACATTGTTATTTTAATCTTGTGGGACACTGTGTTCAACAGAGCTTCAAAGCTACAAGACTATAAGATAATTGGTTATTGTTTTAAGCCTCTAAATTTGTGGTCATTTGTTATGAATCAGTGGAAAAGCATATAATCTCTAACTCACAGTAGTAAATATTTGGTTCAGGGAAATAATAATTTGCTAATAATGCTACTAAAATATATATTAGAATCCTTAAAGGCATCATTGTTTTGCATAGCAGCTTAAAAATATGTTGAAAAATTGCCAAGATGGATATTCAAAAATTTCAGCTTTATTGGATCAGTATTCCATTTACTCCTAGTCCCAAATGTCATGAAACTTTATTAAGAGGAAAATTAATCCGTTGAATGGCTTCCAACTTTAAAATAAAGCTCAACAACTTCTCCTGAAAAGGGTCTAGGACTTCCAAAGCAAGTAAAAAATCATATTTTTCTTGGAAGAGGGGCAGACTGATACAGAAGTATAATCCTTATTAAGGGCAATATGTTTGATGAAAAACTAGGTGTCTGAAATCAATTCCAAAGGATGTTACATAATATTTATGCCTACAGTACAAAAGAGAAGTTATCCTCACATACCTCTGAGCATATATTTGATATTACATTCTAGAAAAACCAGTAATTTACAGTATGATTAAGCTCTTGCCCAATGGATGGTGCACATATAAAGGAGGAGTACTTTATGATTTTTTTCTTCCATTCGTGACATATAACCCATGCAAGAAGATAAAAGTTGCTTTGTGTGCTTAAGATTATTCATAACTCATGATGAAGGATGGACAGTGTCCTGATGAAGCACAAACTATAGATGCAGAAAGAGTGTTGTCTTATAAAGAGCAGAGGTTGTCAATGTCAATACACATGATTAATAGTGAAGAGTTTGCTAGTTTGTAATTTGTACCAAAATGTCATTAAACTCTTATAAACAAATTAGGATTATACATAAGATCAAAATAAATGTTTTCTCTGAAAACTGAGCAATCAACACAAGACTGTGATTTTTCATGTTGAATTATGCTATTGAAGAGAAACTTCCTCATTAGAAGGCTGATAATATTGAAAATTGACTTTTCCATGATTTTATGTGGCTTGTCAAAGGTACCTGCATCAGTGACGTATATTCTGGTGTCTCACTATCCAGACCCCAGTGGTTTGGTCATTTGCAATACATTAAAAAGTCACATCCAAGCATTTTAGAAACAGGAACACATACTTTATGGAGTTAAATTCTATCAAATTGTGGTTTGGAGCTTTTTCTACTGCTATCATTCAACAACTTTTTGATTATTTAAAAGATGACATATTTTTTAAATGGCATCTGACAAAATTCTGTAATAGTTTGAATGAGAAATTTCTGGGTCAATATTAGACTTATTAATCATCAATCCTGGAGGAAGATATTGACTCTAATGTGATCAATATTTTTTCTATTTTGGTAAAAATATAAGGTAAAAATAAACCATGCTATATATATATATATATATATTTATACACACACACACACACACACACACACAGCTCTTCACATAAGGTGGCCAAAGTATTGGAGCTTCAGCTTCAGTATCTTACCTTCCAACAAATATTCAGGGTTGATTTCCTTTAGGATTGATTGATTTGATCTTCTTGCAGTCCAAGGGACTCTCAAGAGTCTTCTGCAGCACCACAGTTCAAAAGCACCAATTCTTCAGCACTTATTCTTGTTTATGGCCCAACTCTTACATCCGTACATGACTACTGGAAAAACCATAGCTTTGACTATACAGACATTTGTCTGCAAAATGATGTCTCTGCTTTTGAATATGCTGTCTGGGTTTGTCATAGCTTTTGTCCAAGAAGCAAGCATTTTTAATTTCATGGCTTCACTGTCCATAGTTTTTATAGAGTCCCAGAAAATAAAGTCTACCACTGTTTCCATTTTTCACTATCTATTTGCCATGAAGTGATGAGACCAGATGCCATAATCTTAGTTTTTTGAATGTGGAGTTCTAAGCCAGCTTTTTTTCTCTCCTCTTTCACCTTCACTACATATGTATAGTGTACATGTATATATAGATAGACAGATGTGTGCATAAACATACATATATAAGGGACATATTTGTATATCATAAACCAGCTTTGTATGGAGTCCAATCTACAACTTAAATTATGTTGTTTTTAAAGCATTAGTTAAAGTCTACACTATGATTGCCTCATTCATTTGAAGAAACCATGACCTTTCATTTTAAATATTACATTTTGCTTTATTATTTAAAGTTCCAATGAAGAATACTTCACTTAAAATTGAAGGCCTGTTTGTGTACCAGAGGAGAATTTTTGGAAGCACTTACCTAACTGATTAAGGAAGAAAGAAATAAATGTTCACCAAGACAGGGCAGAACCATGATAAACTGAAGTACGAAACTTCCAGGAGTTAGCCAAGGGAAGTGGCATGTTCAAAGCTATTTAGTGGATAATGATCAGTTTTGTGTTTTATCCTGTAATATACATGATACATAAGATTCCTTGTTTTCCACCATCAAATTTGCACTAATATCCTCACGGTATAAGTAATTATTCTGTTTGGGAAACTATGTGCCAAAGGTAAACAATTTTGTTTGTTTGTTTGTTTGTTTTAACATGGATACTTTCTTGTTTAATTATTTCTTGCTAAATGGTCTTGGTTTCAGAGTATTTCTGGGTATGTCACAACTCTAGATGGTTGGTAAGCCATCAGAATGGAGGCCAGAAAAATCACCAGGCCATGTAAAAATTCAGCGGTTGTAGAGAAGGCTAAATAACGCAGTATAAACAGCATCTCCATCCTGGGCAGAGTGTTCCTCCCAGGTGAGGCAAGAGGAACAAACAGGCTTTTTAGAAAGAACAAGTGTTGTTCCCATTGATGTTAATAATAAATCATCATTCAGGAGATTCTGTCAATAACATGCTGCCCCCAATCGCCTCATGCCTGCAGCATTGCGCTCATGCTATGGCAACTAGATGAGCTATCAAAGCCTCGTGCAGTCAAAGAGAGTAGTTTAAAGAGGTACAATAACAGGCGATTTGCAAACAGCCCACACCTTTAGCTTCTTCCTCCTTTTCCAAAAGTGTGCTGTGAATTTACATTAACACCTGCTATTGGAGATAAAAGAATGGATTTTCACTGCAAGGAGAATGCCAAATCCTCCTAGAAGAGTAACTCATTTCCCTATATTGCAGGATGTTATGCTGACGTGGAGGCAGCATCCTGTCTGCAGTACACTGGGTCAATTTGGAATTTTCAAAAATAAAAATGGCATACCACATTTCACATACAGAACTCAGAAATCTTGTCTCTCCAAATATTTTCTACATAATCACCAGATTAAATTCACTCTGTGAGCAGGTAATTTTTATTGTCCAAGGGTAATTTACATCAGTATACTTTTTACTACACCAGTTCAGTTCAGTTCAGTCACTCAGTTGTGTCCGACTCTTCGCGACCCCATGAATTGCAGCACGCCAGGCCTCTCTGTCCATCACCAACTCCCGGAGTTCACTCACACTCACGTCCATCGAGTCAGTGATGCCATCCGGCCATCTCATCCTCAGTCGTCCCCTTCTCCTCCTGCCCCCAATCCCTCCCAGCATCAGAGTCTTTTCCAATGAGTCAACTCTTCATGTGAGGTGGCCAAAGTACTGGAGTTTCAGCTTTAGCATCATTCCTTCCAAAGAAATCCCAGGGCTGATCTCCTTCAGAATGGACTGGTTGGATCTCTTTTTACTACATACTCACTCATATAACTATGACATCTAAAATTTTCGTGCTGTTAAATTCAATTTATTGTGGAACATAAGGGCAATTAAGGGAGAGGAGATGACATTATATTACATCAAAGTGAACTACAGGAAAAGGAGGTGTGTACTACTAGTAATTTGGTGTATGTAAATTTAATTTTGAGTATTTTGCCCATGTGAAATGACAGATACTATTTCTAAGAGCTCACTATGTGCCAGAGGCTTTACTCAGATCTTAATGACCAGTTAAGCGTTAATAAATCATTGATCAAGAATTGGGATGAATAAAAAATAAAAATAAGCCAAAAATTCTCAAAGTTTAAAGAATACCATACACATCACAAAACCCATTAGTGTATTAGTTTTCTACTACTAACAAATTACCACAAATTTAATAGTTTAAAATAAGATGCAATTATTATTTCAAATTTTCTGTGGGTCAGAAATCTGGGCGTGACTTAACTGAGTCCTCTAATCAGGATCTTTCACAGGGCTGAAAATTAAGATGCCAGCCAGGGCCGGGACTTCATATGAACATTTAGCTGGGAAAGTATTCACTCCCAAACTCACAGGTTACAAGTAGACTTGTAGTCCACTCTAGGGCTTTCCTGGTGGCTCAAATGGTAAAGAATTTGCCCACAATGTGAAAATCGCTGGGTAGGGAAGATCGCCTGGAGGAGGAAATGGCAACCCACTCCAGTATTCTTGCCTGGAGAATTCCATGAACAGAAGAGCCTGACAGGCTTCAGTCCATGGGGTCACAAAGAGTCAGACATGACTGAGTGACTAACACACTTTCAAGTGTTTTTGGATTGAAAGTCTGAATTCTTAATTGTTGGAGGGTCACTTTGGTTCTTTGCCAGGTGGATCTCCCCTACATGTCAACTTTATCAAAGTTAGCAAGGGAGAAAATCTGCTAAGGTGTATATCACTCTTTTATCTAATCCAATCACAGAACGTACATCCATTAAAGTTGCCCTAATCTATGCCTCGGAGAAGGCGATGGCACCCCACTCCAGTACTCTTGCCTGGAGCATCCCAGGGACGGGGGAGCTGCCGTCTATGGGGTCACATAGAGTCGGACACGACTGAAGTGACTTAGCTGCAGCAGTAATCTATGGCTAGATGAAAAGTGCAGGTCTTGTTCAGAGTGAACAGGAGATAATGACATAAGAACGTGAATACCAGGAGACAGAGATTCTAATTAGAGAACATTCTAGAGCCTGCTTTCTACAGCTGCTTTGCCCCTTGACTTGACACCTGGATTCACTTCCCATCCTCCGCTGAGTTTGGTGTCCTCAAATTCAATTCAATTTCCAGAAATATTCCATCACTCACTATACAGATTTCACTGGTGTTAGAACTAAATGTACAGAGCCAAAGGTCACTTCTCTGACTTTGGTCTGGAGACTTCCCACTGTTTTGTGTAGTAGATCTTTGGAGTTGTGCTGCAGGCTTTCTTGCTCTATCCTGTTGTACAGACAAAACTCTATTATGGGCTGCAAGCTCTCTCTGCCTGTCCCTGTTCCCAGTGTCTTACCCTACACAGACCTTTTCTCCACCCCTAAGTATCTTACATGTCTCGATAGCCACTTCTCTTAATAATTGAACTAACACACAGTTATACATAATTAAAAAAAAGTTCTAGGAAAATAAAAATGATCATAATTATGACTGAGCCTTGATAAACACTATAAATAATTTACATCCAAGGAAAAACTTTCTACAACTGACTGTTCTGCTGCCTTTTCTTTAAATTTCTTTTTTTTCATATATGTATCTATTTTACTTGAGAGAAAACAGATCTTGCATATTCTCTTAATTATTTATCACCCTTCACTTAGAGATTTTTCTGGGATCTGAGGTAGAGAGTTGGGGTGAGGAGAAAGAGAGAGGGAAAGAGAGCGAACAACAAATAGTTTTCTTTCTCTTTTTAATGATATGTGTGCACATTAAAAATGCATTATCATACAAATAAGATAGTGTTTTCTCACCTCCATACACAAGGTTTTAATTGCACCATTGTTATAAATAAGTTGCTATGCTATTATCATTAAAGTTTCATTATATGTGAGGGATATGTTAATAAATACATTCAACCCTTTTCTGTTAAAGTACAACAATTTCAGATTTATTTTCATGTGCTTCTCATGAACAGATATCATATCATTATGTCCATTTTATTACAAAACAAAATGGACATACCAAATTGCTAAAATAATAGTAAAGTATTATCGAGAATAAACTAATTTGAAGATTTCAAGAGATACCAACCTGAGATATCCTAGAAGATGCTTACAGAGTATAATCATCCTTGAATTCAAAATCTTTAATTTTGTGCATCAGAATTGGGTTCCCTTCTGCATAAATGGGAGTAATAATGCAGATTGATGGAGTGATATGGAGCCAAAACGGAGAGCTTATTGAACCTCAATTTGTGGAGTTTCTGAAAGCTGCCTCCTCACATTCCTGAGAACAGAGAACTGACTTAAGGACATGGGGAGAGGGGAGGAGAAGGTGAGTTGTATGGAAAGAGTAACATGGAAACTTACATTACCGTATGTAAAATAAATAGCCCAAGGGAATTTGCTGTGTGGCTCAGGAAACTCAGGGGCTGTGTATCAACATAGAGGGGTGGGATGGGGAGGAAGATCAGAGGAAGGTTCAAAAGGGAAGGGATATATGTATACCTATGGCTGATTCATGTTGAAGCTTGACAGAAAACAACAAAATTCTATAAAGCAATTGTCCTTCAATTAAAAAAAAAAAAAAAACCCACAAGTACACAGAGACTTTCCTCCTAGGGACACTAAGAACAATCTCAAAATGCCTGGTCATCTTTCACTGAGCTCTATTTTTCTGAAGTTGTGTGATTCATTTTTGTACTTGTGATATTAATTTTTGGTTTTTTATTACATTGTCAATGTCTTGCCTGAATTTACTGTGTTTTACATTTTCTCATGATGCTGTACTGTGCTTAGTCACTCAGTCATGTTCAACTCTTTGCAAGTCCATAGACTGTAGCACACCAGGCTTCTCTTTCCATGGGAATTCTCCAGGCAAGAATACTGGAGTGGGTTGCCACGCCCTTCTCCAGGGGATCTTCCCAACCCAGAGGCCAAACCCAGGTCTCCTGCATTGCAGGTGGATTCTTTACCATCTGAGTCACCAGGGAAGCCCAAGAATACTAGAGGGCGTAGCCTATCCCTTCTCCAGGGGATCTTCCTGACCTAGGAATTGAACTTGAGTCTCCTGCATTGCAGGTGGGTTCTTTACCAGCTCAGCTGCCAGGGAAGCCCTTGCTCATGATACATGATCATAAAGAAGATTTAAAGGTTTTCATCTATCTCGTTTACTATTAATACATATTGCAATAAGTACATGTATGAAAAATGAAGAGCAGTATTTCATGTTATCTGTTACTTGGGGAAAAGTTGGGAAAAGAGAACTTGGAAGCTTTGGCTGTGTCTGCAGATTTATTTCATTAGACAAAAAACTGAGACAAACATACAAAATGTGATATTTTTAAACCTGAATATTAGGAGTACAGAGTCTATATATTTTTCTATAGAATTTTAGGATTTATATCATGCTCATGGATAATACACATGTGTATACACACACACATACATGTCTCTGGTGCTGGTAGATGTCATGTCTCTAGTTCTCTGCAACTTTGGGGGTGTACCAATCAGGGTAAGAGTAACGTGAAAGCTTCCAAGCTGATGCTAGTGGTAAAGAACCCACCTGACAATGCGGGAGACATAAGAGACGAGGATTCGATCCCTAGGTTGGGAAGATCTCCTGGAGAAGGGCATGGCAATCTACTCCAGTATTCTTGACTGGAGAATCCCATGGATAGAGGAGCCTGGCAGGCTGCAGTCCATGAGGCCACACAGAGTTGGACACGACTGAAGAGACTTAGCATCCATGCAAGAATACTGTGAAGAGGCCTGCAGGAGATCAGAGAATGTGGAGAGAGCATCTGGTTCTGTGAGTCAGCTTTGCCTCACTAAAATCAGTTCAGGTCTCTATGTTCAGGCTTCCTTCATTTATCCTGTCAAATGTAGTTCTTTCTAATTAAGAATATATCCTGAAACTAAAATGGTGAAAAAAGAGAAGGGAAGCAAAGACTTTCAAAAAGACCTCTTAAGGAGGACATCTGAGGAAGCATAAAGTGCGTAATAATGTTTTTCTGAGATTGTGATGATACACATTTTTGCCACTAACAGGAAAAACAGAATCTGCAGAGAATAAAGGTAGAAATTTGGCTGCAAGTGTTTGCAGGTTTTTGAGGAAAAATGATTGACATGTCTGAAGAGTAATATCAGGGACCTGAAGTTAGATATAAAGGGCAAGAAAAGGGACGATAAGTCATATATATTTAAAGAGACACAAAATAGAAATTATGCTGCTGTCTGGAGGCATCAAGGTTGATCACCAAGATATGATGCGAAGTGGAAGGAAATGAACTCAAGAGAAATTAACATCATTCCTTTCAGAATGAACTTAAGGGGAAAAAAGTGAGATGGGCCAAAATTAAACTTGGGTGGGGAAGGGTGTGATTCTATAATGTAGAACAAAAGACAAAGTAAGACTTCTTCATCATTCATTTATGAACAGGTTGTAAAAAATGATACAACCATGATGAAAAATACTTTCTCTGGGCTTTATTAACTTCCCTTTCATTTTGACTTAAAATATGTTCCTTTTGTTCTCTCTGGTTATTTTAATTTTCAGATTACTTTACACACCTTAGAGACAGTGAGATAGCTAATGTATAGCCTTTCTCATTAAGCTATATAGCCATTATTCTGCTCCTATTTGGTTTTTCAAAAAGAGTTAAAAATTTTGCCTTCTTCGACTTTTTACTCTGTTGAATCCATAGAAATTTTCTGGAGGCTAAAGAGCCCTTGGAGGTGGACAAAAGAATGGCAGCTTGTCAGAACTCATGAGGGTGATCAAAAGTGGCCAGGTGCTCTCTTAACCTTTGATCACTTACACACAGTTCAATAGTTGATTAAGAGCACAGTGTTGCTCTGTGTCCTCAGATTTTTTTTTTAGTGGCTCACAGCAAGAGAAAGTAATATTGGCTTATAAGAATAGGAAATAGAAACGTCTAGCTTGACTGTCTCTTATTAATTGCAGCACTTTTTGAATATCACACTATATGTGTGCATGAATGCAAGTAATAATCAGTCTGTAAGTCAATCAATAAAACATTAAACTAGCTCCTAAGACTAGCCTTTGCTATAATAGTGCATGGATTTCATTACACTATTCTTCCTGTGTCAGGCTTAGGAAACTTAAAAAAAAAAAAAAAAAAGCTAGTAAGCGGTGTGGAATAGAACAATCGAGAATTTTCAGAAGCAGGTGTTTCAGATCCTCTGATATAGTTCTGAAGATCACTTGTCATAAGATATTTTCACCTTATTTTCCAAGTTCGCCATTTAGAGGGTTTACAATAGACTTCAATGTGGAAAGTGAAAGTGAAATCAATGATAATATTTCTGAGCCATTAAGGTAGAGAAAAAGGATATTGAAAGCTGGAAATGTACTAAAAGGGGCACAGTTGAGAGAAAAATGATGGATTTTATTACCTGATATACTTTTGTCCCTATGGATTACTGAAGTGACTTTAAATATTCAGTTGAGTCTTATGCTTAGAAAATTCTTTGTCAAGAAAACACTGCTTTTAGAAATACAAAATGATAGAAAATAGTGGTAATGCTAAAAAAAAAATCAGTTTCCCAAGTTTCTGGCTTTACATAGAAATGAGTTTTGGGTGGTGTTGAGGGAGAATGCGGAGACAGGAACTGAGGAAAGAAGGAAAGGAATCTGTAAAGGAAATGGAAGCGTTTATTTTCCTGTCGGGATGTGGCTTAAGAAAACAGCATCTAAATTATAGGCGTTCTGGGTAGAGACTTGTCTAATTCTGCATTTGATATACTGTGCAGTGTCTCCCTGGCATTCAATCAATGTCTTTGAATATAGATAATGAAAATGTCCCTTTGCCTCCAGTGCAATGCACAAATTGAGTGCAAGGGTGAAATTCTCATTTTTTACCAAAGATGATCACAGGTGAACAAGGATCTGCATCTGAAAATAGTAAAGCACTTCCTTCATGTCCTTTTAATTCCCCAAGGGCCTAAGCCTTTTATTCTCCTTTTAACAAGCCACTTTTCTTTCCCAGAAGGACATTTCTAAACAGTTCTTGGAAAAAAATATCTTGTCTCTAGGGGATCATCTGGATATGGCCCTGTTTGCTTTCCAAAATGCAAAGCCAGAATCCATGAAGAATGACACAGCCACCCAACCACTTCAAACTGGATGGGATTGAATCAATGCCGCAACAAGAGGTGTTAATTGCTCCAATCAAAGGTTGCTTCCCAAGGCTAGCAAACACTGTTTTATTTTCCCTGCCAATCATCTAAACAATAAAATTGCATTCACATTAATCCAGACATATCTTTTCAAGAGGAGTAAATGGAAGAAATCCAAGCAAACAGAGTGGTATCAGCTCTCTCCCTCGAAATGTCACCGGGACGAGCAAAGATGCAATTAAAAAAACAATTAAATATTGCAGCGTATGTTCATGCCCTAGTCTTCCATCAGCTGCAAATTCTGCCAAGGCAGAGTCAGGCCTGATTTCTCTGAAGCTAGATCTATCATGCTAAGGAGGAAAATTCAGAAGATGAGCATGTTATCACAGTTTCGGAAGTTGCTCTCCGTTAAAGAATAATCCTTCTTATCTCTTTTGGCACATCTCTATGATGGTTTTCTATGTTGGCATCATCTGTTTTCAATCTGCTTTTTACTGTTGATGATCAGTCTCACATCCCTTTCTAGACTGTGCACAAGTCCAACTGGACA
Organism: Neotragus moschatus; assembly: GCA_006410615.1. Taxonomy (NCBI): domain Eukaryota; kingdom Metazoa; phylum Chordata; class Mammalia; order Artiodactyla; family Bovidae; genus Neotragus; species Neotragus moschatus. Next base: position 206,245 of record SJYA01001578.1, on the reverse strand, counting down.
CTGTTCTGAGGGTTCCCCAATCTATTTTCTCTTGGCATTGGCCATGGGGTTCCTGCTGCCTGAAATGCTTTTCCCAGAACATGTGGAATCAGGTCTATTCCTCAAACTCAGTTCAGATATCATTCTTCAAACAAGCCCTCTCTAATTTTCGCAGCAAAATGTGGTCTGTCTCCTCTGATACTGAGTTTGAATGTCTCCTCTGTGCCTAGGATTTTATGCTTTGTACTCCTTTTATCCATTTCATCTCTATTTCATGCAAAACTGTAAGATCTCGAAAGACACAGAACCTTTATCCTTCATCTTTTTCTCTCTTGCATATTGCAGTAAATCACCTTGAGCACAGCAAACATTCAGTAAGAAAACACATAAGTAGTAGTAGTAAAAGTTTACACTTAGATGGTGCTTAATAAATACTATAATTTTCTAACATGTATTAAGACATGTAATCATCACAAAACTAAGAGTTTGGCTGTATTATTAGCTTTATTTTTACCAACAAGAACAAAGAAGCACAGAAAGATGGAAGAATTTGCCAAGCTCACACAGCTATTATTTGGCAAAACTGTTCACATTCAAATCATGGCAGTCAAATTCCTACATCCATGCTCTTATTCCCATGCTTGCCTGCATCTTGTTTTTGAAGGAATGTATGAATGTTTTAAAAAGCTTATTTATATTCTATTTATATATGTATTATATACATACTTATGCACACAATATTTATGTACTATCTAAATTCTATTTTACCATTTAACTTCTCCTTCCTTTCACATACCAAGATCTCTCATTTTTTTCCTTTTTAGGCTAAATTGAAGCTTCAATCCAAGAAGGCTATTGACCTTTTTTTCCTTAGACTCGAGATTTATAGACTAGTAGAAATTTCCCTCATTTTCTAACATCTTTAAAATATAACTTCAGATTCACAAAAGGTTACAAAAACAATACAGAGAGATCATTGTAGCTACAATCAAAGTTCCCCCAACGGTAACATCTTGCTTTGCTATGGATCATTATGAAAACCAGGAAATTGATACTGGCACAAGATTATTGACCTGCTTGCATTTCTTACTTGGACTTAACAGCTTTTTCGTGAAGTTACTTTTTTCTTCTTTGTGTATATTTTATCACATGCATAGAATAGCCATCACCATGATCAAGATATGAAACTGTTCTATCAGGGCAAAGATGCTTTCAGATGCTATACTTTCAGGGTCACTCACTCTGTTTCCTTTCTAACCCCTGGCAACCACGAAGAAGCTCTCAATCTGCATAATTTTATATTTTGGGAATGGATAGAATTGAGAGAAAAATTAAGTTTTTTGCTAAACCCTTGAGAGCAGGTTTTTATCTCATGCAACATGGCAGGTTCTTATCTAATGCAATGTGGCCTTTAGGCTCTCTCAAGGGATGTTTTTCCTTCAGGGACTTTCTAAAAAAATTGTTTTTCAGGCCGTCAGAATGAGGCCCTGACCAGCCGTATAGACCTGATAGCAAACGAGCCTATGTGAACCAATCAAATTGTCCCCACCCTAGTTACACCCGTTTGTGGTTTTTGTGCTTAAAAGTGCTCTGTAAAGACAGTCTGGGATTCGTTCCTCCCTGGAGGTGACTGAACCCCAGTGTGCCAGCTTAATAAATCCTCTTGCTGTTTGCATCGAATCCGAGTCTCGGTGATCTTTGGAGCGACGGGTCCTAGGAAAAGACCGCGAGGTCTAACATTATCATATAATATGTACCATTTTGAGATTGACTTCTTGTTTCTCTTAACATAAGTACTCTTGAGATTTTTCCAAGTTGTTACTGTATCATAATTCATTCTCTTCTTTTGCTAAGTAGTAAAAGAAGATCCACTGTTTGTTTAACTCTTCACTCAGTGAAGGGCACCAGGCTTGTTTCCTTTTTTGGGCTACTACAAATAAAACTGCTATGAATCTTTATGTACAGGTTTTTGTCTGAATGTAAATGTCCATAACTCTGTGATAAATGATCAGAAGTGCAAATGCTGAGTCATATGGTAATTATGCTTCCCTTTCCAAGAATTGAGGGACTGCTCCATTTTAGACTCCTACCCACATTTTACTGGGTACCAATTTTTTCCACATGTTTGCCAACACTTGGTATGAGGTGGTTTTATTTATTTATTTTTTTGGGTAGCCATGCTAATATATGTGAAACTACATGTGTAACATCTCACTGTGTTTATAAACTTCATTTTGTTAATAACTATGAATTTTGAACATTATTTCCTGTGTTTATCTGCCTTCTATATATCTTCCATGGGAAAGTTTACCTCTTGCTCATTTTTCTAGCTAATTGTGTTTCTCCCTTACTGCTAGGAATAAGGAGTTTTGATCTTTCATCCTCTTTACTCAGTAATTTTCAGAATGAAGTTTTATATTTTTTATGAAATCCAGTATATCCATTGTTTTTGTTTTATGGTTCATGGTTTGGGTGTCATATCTAAGAACTCTCTGCCTAGCTCCAGGTCATGAAGATTTTCTCCTATGTTATCTTCTAAAAGTCTTATAGTCTTACATTTTACATTTATATCTATGATCTGTTTAGAGTTAACTGTTATATAAAGCTGAGGTTTAGGTTGAAGTTCATTTTTATAGCTATTGATGTCTTGCTCTTTCAACACTATTTGTTTAAACAGCTGTCCTTACTTCTCTATGAATTTCTTTTGCACGTTTTCAAAATAAGTTGGTGTAATTGTGTGATTCTTTTTCTGTTACCCACAATTTTAAATTGAGCACATTGCAATTAAAGGAGATGTGGGAATTGGACTTACTCTAACATAAATACTTAATCTAATTAAGATGGTCCTTTTAAAGGTGATCACAATATGGATTTGATTAAAAAAAAACCAAAACTCTTCTGAAAGATCATTATCTCCTTTCTTGTACATCAGATAGTCTGCAATTGTCTATACCACAGAAACATTTACCTGAATACATCCTCTCACCCTTTGCAAGAACATAACAAAATAACAAAGCAAAAGAGCAACCTGCAAAATCTACAAAAACCAAAGCAATGAGTGTAGGACTAGCCATTCTCAAGTCACTTGTTCTCAGTGGGGCCTATATCATGGAAATCATAAGATCTACCACTTTGAGAATTCCCTGAGTGGAATTCCCACTCAGAGGTTAGGACTTTGCCTTCCAATGCAGGGGGCATGAGTTTGATGCCTGATAGTAAAACTAAGATCCCACAGGTCACATGTTGTGACTACTAATAAAGAGATCCTATTTTAAAAAAAATTCCTCCTCCCTGTCTTTCTCATATTACTGCTTTCTCACTCATCTCACAATGAGACGGTGTGAATGAAGGTAATTTATAGAGTGTAGATCACTAAATAGAAACAGAACATTTCTAATAAGGATATTCATCACAACCCTTCCACTTCTAGGTGAATAGCTATCATCCCAATATTTTGCACCTTGGGACTTGGGTAACAGATATATTGTTTTCACTATATCTGCATTTGGCCAATGCCAATGAAATTTCATCCAAACCAATACTTGTCTCCAGGAAAAAAAAAAGTCTACCTAAACACCAGCCATTCTTGAATTCTTCATTTTGTTCATCATTTGTTCCCCCATAGAAAAATAACTACTTCTAAAGTTAAAGTTGTTTAAAAAAATGTTATGTTGATTTGGATCATTAATGACCTCTATATGAATACTATATTCTTGCCTATTAATTAAATAATACATGAACTATATCTTCTTTGGATCAGAATCTAAACTCAAAGAGGAAAGAAACATACTTTTGAAAAGCTTACTGTCTATTTCAAGCATGTGCCATTGATTGCCCATAGGGGCTGAATCATGTCTATCCCTGGAAGGGTCAAGGAAGAGCTAACACTGTCAATCAAGTATTTAACCTAGCCTTTGTAAATCTGCTGAAAGGAAGCTCTGAATTCCTAAATCATTAAAAATCAAATGAAAACTTTATGAATGCCGCATAACATTTATAGTTGTACCACAGAGCAAAATCCTTATGTTCATTCATTCAACAGTCACTCATTGAATACCGTGTTCTATGCACTCTTGATCTAGGATCTTGAAATAAAAGGCACAAGATGCATTTCTTGCTTTTAAAAGATCATCATTTAACTCTTTTATTAAGAAGAAGAATTTGTAGCAGGATAATACATAGGATTGTCTATTTTCAAAAAGTATACATTTCTATATAAATAGAAGATATTTTTATAATTAAATAATTGAGTGATGGAAAAGTTTTCACTCATAGAATTGGTTATAATCAGATTAGCAGGAATTTCAAGGAAAAGGAAACCAAACCTCATAACAGCATTTATTGAATATCTGCTATTCTTTTGTTTAGCCTTAGATCTTAGTCAAGATTAAAAAAGCCTTTGAAAATTATCTAAAATGCTTAAATTTTGAGAGCAGGAAAACCCAGGCTAAGTTGATAAGTCCGGTCAGATTAATTATTCTAAAAGTAAACCCCCAAATCAATTATTTTGTTAAAAATAAATCAACTACATTTAGAAAAGTTTTATTGGCTGTCTCAGCTCTGAATCACTTTGTTTCTAAAGGTGTTTACTGACAATTTACTTTCTTGCTTAACTTAAAGCTTTAAAAAAATTTAATGTCTCTGTTGTATCACCATTCAGTGTGATTTAGCCATCTGTGTGTCTTACTATAAATAATTAACATCTCTTTTTGGTTGGTTTGCTTTCGTTTGGAGGTGAATTTAAATGCAAACTCTGCATCTCTTTTTTTGTTATTCTATAGCTGTTTACAGAAACCATCCACAAAAGCCCTGCTATCCAGATGCATGGAGAACGCGCAGAATGCTCCTGGCCGTCCTAAACACTGCTTAGGTACAGTGTGCCGTTCTGCCTGTGGGGGAAAATGAACTTTGTGTTATTTCCCAATGCTTCGTTGTTGTCACTGTTAATCGGCTACTTCAGATGCATACTTCCCACAGCCACATAATCCTGGAGAATATAATTTCCTTTCCCATAGCCTATCACTTGGGCAACTTCCTGTAACAACCTATGGTATTAATCAACTGAAAGTGCCCATTATCAAATGAGCTAAATCCTTGCCTGAAAATGACTTTGAAACAGTGTCTGAGAAAGCATCCTCTGGGCTGCAGTTTAAATCCCCAGCGGAGCCAGCTTACTGGTCTCCAGAGAATGTAGCCCTGTGGGAACACTGACAGTGCTGCTGCAGATAAGCTTTCTTACTGCTCCGGGGCCTCACCTGAGATGCCCAAAGTGCAAACTCAGTTCCTCCTGGATGATGCCCTGCTTTTAGACATGGTAACAGGAATTTTCAGTGACAGTAAGGTCCAAACTGCTTCAGTCTGCTGAGTATTCTATTTATTATTTTCCTTATCTCATGGCTATATTCTTGAATTTCCATAACTGCCACATCATAAAACATCTTTTCTAGATAGCTATTTAAAATGTAAAACTTCAGTATCATGACTATTCAGTATAAATTAATCAAATGTATCAAGAGAAATCTTAAAAACATGTTGCATTTTAAATGGTATTTTACTAGATGTTTGTTTACAAATACCAGTGTGGTACCTTTAGAAATGCAGTTTATTATTAAAAAAAAATTTTTTTTAATTTATTTATTTTTTAATTGAAGGGTAATTGCTTTACAGAAATTTGTTGCTTTCTGTCAAATATCAACATGAATCAGCTATAGATGTACAATGCAGTTTATTATTTTTAAAGTGCTATTTGCATTTATTCATAGAAGAAGTGACTTCCAACATTTAACACAGATGCTGGCATGTCAGTGACAATATGTCACAGATGCAGGTTGGAATAAGGCTAGTCACTCCTTTAAGCACTACTCATTAGGGCAGGAAGTCAGGGGTAAACAGTGGTCAAGAACACAAAAGCAAGGTGAAAATTCATGCAAAAGACAAGAGGCATGTATAAAGGGCACACATACAACAGCAGTGTATTTCTTCCATCCATAACCTCCTGTGGTATTTGATGAAACATCTCATTCAAGTACTTATGGTGTTAAACATCTCTGATAAAATTAACTAAGCAGAACTATTATGGTGTAATAACCAACAAAAGCCTTTACATACAAAATTTAAGATTCTAGGGAGAGCAAACACCAGAAACACATCTGTATTTTTAGATGTTTAGAGGGAAATGTGGGTGATGGGCTAATGAGAGTAGCCTTGAGAGGTAGCCAGGGATCTGGTGATCTAATAAAGGAGTAATAGGAGAGAAGAGATTTGGATAATTCAGAATATGTCAATTATATGAAGAATAAAAAATAAATGAAAAAGAGCTTCCTGTAGCCAAAATAAAAGGCAATATTCCATTTACGCCAACAACTTAAAATCAAGAATATTATTCTTGGAATTTCTCCAGGTTTTGATTCATGATTCTGTATTGCTGATTTAATTTATAAATACAAGACTTAGCAGGTGGGCAAGGATGGGATAGAGGTGAGGGCTGAGGAAATTCTAGAAGTAAACAGCAGGTAAATAAGCAACATGTGGGAAGCTTGTGTGACAACAGAAGCTTGACTTGGGGAAGATATGTTAAAATCCCCCTCCACAGTTTTTGACTAAGAGGAACGAGTAGAATAGCAGTCAGTGGCTTTACTACAGATTAGGTAGTATGAACTAAATACGAAAAACAGAAGCAGCCATAAGATACAAAATGATTTTACTGAAACAATTTTGCAAACAAAATTACTATATCCATCTACTTATTGGGAAAAAATAGACACGGTAACATGCTAATACTCTGGGAGTTGGTGATGGACAAGGAGGCCTGGCGTGCTGCGATTGATGGGGTCGCAAAGAGTCGGACACGACTGAGCAACTGAACTGAAGTGAACTGAACTGAACATGCTAATATACACTCAATATATTTATGTCATACAGAAATAAAAATTCTTAAGAGTTTCCTTGTGATTATTCCTATTTCTGCTGCAAAGAGGTATGGGGAATATTCATGGCATTAAACTCAATGAATCTGTAAATTCCTTTTCTTCCTAGTGCATGAACTACATGACTCTAGACTTGTTTTTTTGTTGAGACAGCGCATATTTGCAATTAGCTGTCTGACAACTATGACAGAGATATAGTTAAAGACAGTGGAGCATCGACTGGAGCCAGCATGGTCTACGGTTAGAGCATTTTATTACCTGAATATACTTCTGTGCTTTGGTATTTCAGAGAGGCCTGTCACCCTAGGAAGTCTTTTGCTTAGGCAGACAACGGGATCCCAGTGAAAATAATAGCAACTGTGAACTAAAAACTCTGGAGGCTAGGTTAATTTTCACATGACTCTACGGTATATTGGTATTTCAATAAAAGAATTGCTGAGTTTAGATTTTCTCAGCTGAATTCTGGAGTTCAGTTGCTATGATCAATTCCTCAAGAAAAGAAAAAAAAAGAGACATCTTTATAGAGATTTAATGCAGATCGACACATGGAACATAGAAATAGATCTCCCCAGAGTTTTTCAACCTCTTTGAGCTTATACAATGGAGTATCTCCAGTGGTAAAAATAAAACAAAATGCAAATTCATCAAGGGCACAGTAGTTTTATATACAAATCAAACTGGTTTTAAGCAAGAACATCTGTGTAAACAAGATTGTGAAAGGTAGTTTCCAGCCTATAAAGGAAGAGAAAGTATGTTGATTGGATTTAAAAATAGACATGTTAAATGCGCACACCTACTGTAATGTGAGGTGCATGGCAGAATGAGTTTATTTAATGAAGATTTGCAGAAAAGCCTAACTAGAGGAGAGAGAAGTATGTTTCTCCTTGTTTTCAATATCAATGTTGAGGAGTACTTGCAAATGAAAAAAAAATCTTATGCTGCTACTAATATGAGGAATCTAAAATATGAAACAAACAAACTTATTCACAAAACAGAAATAGACTCACAGACATAGAAAACAAACTTACAGTTCAAGATTGGGAACTCATGTACACCTGAGATGAAAAAATAAAAATTAAAATTAAAAAAAAAAAAAAGAAAAGAAAACAAACTTACAGCTACCAGAGAGGAAAGGGGAGGAGGGATGAATTGGGAATTTGGTATTAACACATATACACTACTGTACATGAAACAGGTAGACAACAAGTACTTACTGTACAGCACATGGAAGAACTACATACAATATCTTATATAAAATCATAATGGAAAAGAATATACAAAAGAATATATATATATATATATATATATATCTGAATCACTTTGCTGTATACCAGAAACTAACACAACATTGTAAATCTCTATATAGCACAGGAACCATATTCAATATCTTATGTAAACCATAATGGAAAGAATATTAAAAAGAAGACATATACATTTGTGTATATATATATAACTGACTCACTTCTCTATACATCAGTAACTAATACAACATTGTAAATCAATCATACATCAATTGACCAAAAAAGGCAATAGGCAAAGCTCATTTTTCCAAGTCAGACACTTAACTGAGAATCTACTATGTGCCATGCAATATACTGGGAGATAGATGTTACTGCTGGTTAACTCCTGGCCTCCAGGAACTGATACCATTGTGAAGAGACACAGGAGTAACTTATTGCTTTGGGAGAAAAGAAGAAGTCATGATTTCTCTGAGAACACAGAGCAGGAGCATCTAAACCATCCCACCAAAATCCAGACTGTTCCCAGTTTAAACATTGGAACTGTATTTGGAAAGAGGAGTGAAAGATTATTACAAAAGAAGGTACAGGTCATTTCTAGAAAGTAGTAGTAGTACTCACAGAGACACAGAATGTGAAACAGCATGAATGTCTGGGCAACTGAAAGTGGCTGGGCTCTTCCCCTTTCTCTGAATGGTCTTTCTTCGAATGGAGAAATGCTCAAGACAAATCTAAGACTGAGAAACGTAGGAAGTAGAAGGCTCAATCTAGGCGACACTGACATTGAGTGGGNGTAGTAGTACTCACAGAGACACAGAATGTGAAACAGCATGAATGTCTGGGCAACTGAAAGTGGCTGGGCTCTTCCCCTTTCTCTGAATGGTCTTTCTTCGAATGGAGAAATGCTCAAGACAAATCTAAGACTGAGAAACGTAGGAAGTGGAAGGCTCAATCTAGGCGACACTGACATTGAGTGGGAAAGATAAAAGGAAGCCAATCAGAACAATTGAAAAGGAATGGTCAGAGAAGTAGGAAACCAGAAGAGAATGGCCCTGTAGAAAGTATAAATAGCATATGCTGAGAACAGGCTGAGCACTCTACAGCCTCACATGCCACCCAAAGTTCAAATACTAAGGACAGAGGATCATAGCTGAATATAAGATGTCAGAGGTCAGTGCTGCTCTTAAAAGTCTCAGTGTAGTATTGGTGGATATAGTTAGATAGCAAGATATAGAAGGTAGCTGTAGACAAGAGGGATTTGAGCATGTTGATATAATGTGGGGAACAACCAGAGAGAGGAAAAAATACAATATTCAGCATCTTCCAAACGTGTGTCCAGATTCTCAGTTGCCATTCACTCTTCTTTATCCTGCTATCTAACCATATCCACCAATACTTCAAACTTTACATTCAACACATCAAAACGCAAATCTCCTTGTTACCAGACTACAGACTCTGAGGGTTTCATTTTTATTCTTTTCTACACATATAATTTTTTGCCTGATTGAATAAATTATGATACTATCAGCTGATATGTACCTTCCACATTTTCTCTTCTTTTAAACAATAGTTGATTTTCATCTAATCTTTGAAACGCTAGCCTTTTTTACATAGCTTGTATCTTCTATTTGTTCACAGACTCATGTTCAAACAGAAAAATAGCATAATAGTCCTGTCATGGTGAACAATAAAGACCTTCATTAAATTTTGCATCTTTAGTATAAAAAGTAGAGCCACATTAAATATTCTGGGACTGTGTAAACTGGATATACATTTAACATGACAGTCCCTATTCCATCCCTGAAGCACTTCTACCTATAATTTTTACTCCTAGCAACTTTTCTCCTGGAAATGATCAAATGAAAGCTCATTAATCATCTAAAATAAACAAATTGGCATAATTCAACGCAATTTGAAATGCATTCATATTTAATGCATACCAATAAAACAGCATAGCATAATCATGGTAGACTAATGAAAATCAAATGAATTTTCATCAGTATTTACCAATTAAGATTTTTTTCATAAAAGTGCGTAAAATTTTGATTAGTAAAAAAGTCTATGCAACAAGGGACAGCATAAAATAGAAAAAGAGTAAATGTATTGCAAATTTAGGTGAACATTTTCAGCAAGTTTCTAATAATCTCTCTCGTAGTTAAATCATGTTTTCCATGGAAAATTTTAAGGTGGTGAAGACATTCTTGTTGCAAAAGAGAAGACCCCTTGCAACTCAAAATTGTGGTTTAGGTAATATAACCTCTATGTAGAAGGTTTAATAAACCATATTTAATTGTTCTAATTGATTAAGTGCTTCCATGAAAAATTTGTTGTTGTGTCCTAGAATCATTTTAACTCAAGATAATTAGACTCTACAAAAGCAAATAGCAGCTAACAATACACCACATATCTTAATATTTTCCATGAGTATGTTGTTAAGTTCTTCTTTTAGAGTACCTGACCTTGAAAAAGTAATTTATCCTATTTAGATCTAAGCTCTCAATACACAAAGTGAGGAACTGAATGAGTGTCTTTGTGGACACTTCCACTCTGAAATTAGATGGACCTTTTGAATGCAAAACATTTGCAATTCATGTTAAGATGGACTTTCCTAAAATGCAAGATACTTGCACAACCAGAAGGGAGGAATCCCAAGCAATGTACCATTTCCCGGTGTCCACTATGCCCTGCTCTTAGCTGTTCTTAATCCAGAGTTAGCAATAGACACAGAGCATTATGCAAATCTTTGCTTTTTTTTTTTTTTTTTTTTCCTGAAGTTCCTGGAATTCTCCGAACCAAAGTCCTAGTTAGTTGAATGAGATCATCCATCTAGTTCTACAAAGGCTAATATGATAGGGAGCCTGGTACATCAGATGGGAAGGAAAATTGAGGAAGTGAGGGTGGAGAGTAAATAAGGGGCAGATTGCTTCTATGTATGACCTCCAAGTTGGGATAAAGTAATCTAATTAATTTTGTAAATTTCTGTGAAAGCTAGCTTCATTTCCAATTCAATATAACACACTGAGCAAATAAATGGACTTCCTTTCCTTCTGAAATTTTGCTAAATGATACTACGAGTACAAACAAATGTAATGAAATCATAACAACATTAAAAACATTAAAAAAAGATAATGATAGAGGGGGATTTTAATTAATTTCTGATAGGCAGAGTGCAGATGAGTTTATGTGTCTAGAGAAAGCAAGATGGTAATGGGGCAGGGACATTATCAGTTTATGAAGGGACTCCACAGACTAGCTGGTTCTACTCATTGCTTGCTTCAAACTAAAGCCTTGAAAATCTGATTTTATTTATTTATTTATTTATTTTTCCTGAATTGCCATCATCATTGCCAACTTCTTCTTTTTTTAATTTTTATTTTTACTTTATTTTACTTTATTTTATTTACTTTATTTTACGGTATTGGTTTTGCCATATATTGACATGAATCCACCACGGCTGTACATGAATTCCCAATCCTGAACCCCCTCCCACCACCCACCCCATATCATCTCTCTGAAGTTAAGTAATAGCCTTAGGGAAACTCCTGATGGGATATTGGACTGAATTAAAGAAGCCCATTATAACTTGTTTTGAATCTTTACTGCCAAGGACCCAGTAGGGAAACATAAGAGGTACCAGCACCCAAGACACTAATACCTAAAAACTACATCTCCAAATGAAAGTCCAGTTTAATTTGCTATTTTGAGGTGATCTGAATATGGGTGGCTAATCTTTGACCATGACCACTAAAGAACAATTTTCTGGTTGTAAGACTCATCTACTTGCAAAGAGAGCAGAGTGAGTTCTCTCACAGCAAACAAACAAACAAAAATCAATAGATAAAACTGCTGAGGTTTTTGTTTGTTTTTAAGGAAGAAACGTGATAATGTTTGAAAAATTTATACATTAGCTACTTACAGGAGTACAAATACTTTCAGATAGATGAACTGTTGACTATGGATACTCCACTGCTGCTAAGTCACTTCAGTCGTGTCCGACTCTGTTCGACCCCATAAACGGCAGCCCACCAGGCTCCCCCATCCTTGGGATTCTCCAGGCAAGAACACTGGAATGGGTTGCTATTTCCTTCTCTAATTGAAGAAAAATAGCAAGAAAGAGAAGATCAATTGGAGAAAGAGGCCAACTTGCACCAGGAGAAAAAAAAAATATAAGAAACATTAGACACAATTCTAATGAAATGTTTAAGAGAATATTATTTTCATGCAATAAAAATAACTTAATAACAAACAGTGTATGAGTCACAGAAAATGAAAGCTATTTGGAAAATTAGCAACATGGTTTTAAAATAAGAGTGCAATGGCAGACTAATAAATCAAATTGACACTAAATTAATAATCTAAAAAATNAATAAAAATAACTTAATAACAAACAGTGTATGAGTCACAGAAAATGAAAGCTATTTGGAAAATTAGCAACATGGTTTTAAAATAAGAGTGCAATGGCAGACTAATAAATCAAATTGACACTAAATTAATAATCTAAAAAATAGAGTGGAATAATTCACTGCTAATAAAGATCAAAATGATAAAGAGATGGAATATTAACAAAACATAAAGAGACATTCAGAATGAAATCAGAAAACCCAAAATATATTAATAAGATATATTAAGTGAAAACTGAAGAAAAATGGGAAGAGAAATGATCATAGTAATTTAGAAG
>SJYA01001578.1:182839-193398 GCA_006410615.1 Neotragus moschatus | reverse complement strand
TACAGGATACAGTATGCTTGGGACTTGTGCACGGGGATGATCCAGAGAGTTGATATGGGGTGGGAGGTGGGGGGTGGGTCAAGATTGGGAACTCATGTACACCTGAGATGGAAAAAAATAAAAAATAAAAAATTATTAAAACAAAATAAATAAAGTATATGTATAATAGGGAGATTGAAAAAAGCATTTAAAACAACTGCAAAGAAGTTTTTATAAAGTCAAAGATAACTCTATATGAGTCCTTTTCCAGCACTTTACATTTTACATTTTTATCTCCTTACATTTCTCCTTTTCCAATGACTCCAAAAGCCATTTTTCCTTCATGCCTATGGTGATTATTAAAATGTGTATCACATTCTAACGATCTCTCTTTGAATTTTTAAAGACAGAGGACTAGAATATTAAAAGTTTTATCTCAAGTGACAACGTGCATTGCTATGAAAGTTTAGAGTATTTTTTTTTCATTCAAGCTTGTAATGATTTGACTTTTATCATTCAAATGACTATTGAGAAAATGGAGTGGAAGATTAAAAATTATCTGATACATATATACTGCTTAAACAACAAGCAATTCAGAAGAAAATTATACCTGTCTTCTTAATAGCAGACTGGGTCCATGAATTATTCAGAAGGTGGGCTTGATGCTGTCATTGAATGGCCTCAGCCTACAGTGCAGGTTTTCAGGTGAAATCATAAGGACTAGGGTTCTTATTCAGGGAACATACTTTATTAATAAAGGAGTGTTCACTCCTCAACATCTTCCCCTCCTTTACTCCCATTTTGACACGTCAGTTGGTCACATCTTCCTTTTCTTTTGTTAGATTGTAAGAATTTTAGTTCCAAGGATAATTTTTCAAATATTATCAGTGATTGAAAACAAGTGCTTATAATGAAAGTGGATTTGCAATCTTCAGTCTGGCGTTTATAGCTCTGAATGCTATAATTATGAAACCATCCATGTGTGTGCTTTCATAGCATATTATGACAGAAGATTACATTCCAAGTCAAGATTATTCCCCAGAATAGTGGCCTAAAATATGACTTTTCTCCTTTTTCTCTCCACAGTATTCCAAATTAGAGTTTAGTCAAAAAAGAAGCCAAGGAGGATTTACAAAACAAACGAACAAACAAAAAACAATCCCCCATTCACTGAAAGTAGTTTGCTAACATTTTCATTGCTATGAAGATATGACTATAAAACTTTCTCTACTTATAAAAATGTTTAATGTGAGATATACAGGAAGTATAATAGTGAAGTAAGGGACAATTTTCCCTACACACATCCATCAACCACCCACCATATGAATATTACTATAAAAGAAACCATGTCACTAGACACTGTATTCATGAGATATTAAAACATGACATTTTGTAGTATCCCATTTCAAATCTTTAACCTAGTAGAAAGCACTGTCAGATGGAACACGTAAGACGACCACCTCAGGGTTTTGGAGCTCTGTCGTTTTGCATGTGTGTCATAATGGAGAGTGGTAGGGTGAGTGACTTTTTTCTCATTGAACTTTCATAAGCAATGATCATTTGCATTGTCCTTTTATTCACTAATAGGTTTAAAAGGGGAATTCAAAGACAGTTAACTGTGAAACCATCTGGTATATAGTGGACTAACTCTCAGGCAGGTTTTAAAATTCCCATGTGCCCAAATACTGGAAAACAACATTTTCTTTCTTTTTATTTATTTTATGGGGGGTCTTTTAAAAAATATTAATATGCTTTGGGGCAGAAAGACAAATGAAATCATTTAAAAGAGAGAGATAAAAAAAGAAACTACATATTTCACAGAATAATATTTCTGGGTACTAGATTTTTGCAGGATGGACTTGGAGTTTTCTCTTTGAAAATTCATATCTTTTTCTATAATATTTTTACCTTGAGAATTTCTCAGTTTTGTTCAAAGAGATGTATGTACAAACCCTGCCTATCTGTGTTTTGTCATTGTTGCTCACTACCTCTCACACTAATACATCTTTTAAGTGCTTCCAAAGTCTCAGTAATAAACAAATGAACCACGTGGAAGAGCTGAAAGAACTCCAAAACAAAAGAAAGAAACCTTGAGTTAGAAATCTCATTTCCAGTTAGGAAAACAAACCTTTCCTCTTGCTCTTCCAGGAACACTCTCTCCAGATTCCCCCAAGCACTTACCATCTTCTCTCTTCTCCCAGTTTTCCTCATAAGGTCATCACATGTGCAAGCCCAGCATCCTGAGTGTCCCTGGTGTGCCATCTGGTGTCATTAAGAACAAGGAAGCGCTGTTCTTCCCAGGACACAGTCAGACACTTTATGCTACTGCAGCTGTCAGCCCAGCACTGTGGCTTCCTGCCTTCACGGCTGCAGGGGCTTACTCTGGCTCTGGGAAGACTAGCATCACCAAAAGAGGCCGGCACCTTGCACACACAGCCTGCCTGCCTTGCTCTGGGCAGCTGGTTCCAACACTTGGCAGATGGATACAGATCATGATGAAGTCTAGTCAGTTGACATTATTTCTCAGTTAGAGGGGTTATGGTTCTTTCAATTTTTGGAAACCTTAGCAGAAACTGATTTCCTGGTTGCTAAGTAGCTCAGCCACTGATCCATCAGACTTCCTAAGGTTCACTGTGTGTTGGCCAAACCTGTGTCAAAATTCATTCTCCATCCTCCTGGACCTAAGGGACTCCAAAGTCTGCTTGAGCTTTGGGGGAGAACTTGCTGTCCAAGAAGAGCGTAGAAACTTCAGTACAGTTCAGTTGCTCAGTCGCGTCTGAATCTTTGTGACCCCATGAACTGCCTCATGCCAGATTTCTGTATCCATCATCAACTCTTGGAGCCTGCTCAGACACGTCCATTGAGTTGGTGATGTCATTCAACCATCCCATCCTTTGAAGTCCCCTTCTCTTCCTGTCGTCAATCTTTCCCAGCATCAGGGTCTTTTCAAATGAGACAGTTCTTTGCATCAGGTCGCCAAAGTATTGGAGTTTCAGCTTCAACATCAGTACTTCCAATGAATAGTCAGGACTGATTTCCTTTAGGATTGACTGGTTTGATCTCCTTGCAGTCCAAGGGACTCTCAAGAGTGTTCTCCAACATCACAGTTCAAAAGCAACAATTCTTCAGGACTCAGCTCTCTTTATAGTCCAACTCTCACATCCATACATGACTACTGGAAAAATCATAGCTGTAACTAGATGGACCTTTGTTGGTAGATAATGTCCCTGCTTTTTCACATGCTATCTAGGTTGATAATAGCTTTTCTTCCAAGGAGTAAGTATCTTTTAATTTCATGGCTACAGTCACCATCTGCAGTGATTTTGGAGCCCCCCCAAATAAAAAGTCTGTCATTGTTTCCATTGTTTCCCCATCTATTTGCCATGAAGTGATGGGACCAGATGCCAAGATCTTAGTTTTCTGAATGTTGAGCTTTAAGCCAACTTTTCATTCCCCCCCCTTTCACTTTCATCAAGAGGCTCTTTAGTTCCTCTTCACTTTCTGCCATGAGGGTGGTGTCATCTGCATATCTAAGGTTATTGATATTTCTCCAGGCAATCTTGATTCCTGCTTGTACTTCATCCAGTCCAGCATTTCTCATGATGTACTCTGCATATAAGTTTAATAAGCAGGGTGACAATACACAGACTTGACGTACTTCTGTTCCTATTTGAAACCAGTTTGTTGTTCCATGTCCAGTTCTAACTGTTGCTTCTTGACCTGCATACAGATGTCTCAAGAGGCAGATCAGGTGGTCTGCTATTCCCATCTCTTGAAGAATTTTCCACAGTTTGTTGTGATACACACAGTCAAAGGCTTTGGAGTAATCAATAAAGGAGAAGTAGATGTTTTTTTTTTTTGGAACTCTCTTACTTTTTTGATGATCTAGCAGATGTGGACAATTTGATCTCTGTCTCCTCTCCCTTT
This sequence comes from Neotragus moschatus, assembly GCA_006410615.1. Taxonomy (NCBI): domain Eukaryota; kingdom Metazoa; phylum Chordata; class Mammalia; order Artiodactyla; family Bovidae; genus Neotragus; species Neotragus moschatus. The sequence continues at coordinate 189,492 of SJYA01001578.1, read as the reverse complement.
TCTATATCCAGCTTGAACATCTGGAAGTTCATGGCTCATGTACTTTTGAAGCCTGATTTGGAGAATTTGGGGCATTACTTTGCTAGCATGTGAGATGAGTGCAATTGTGTGGTAGTTTGAACATTTTTTGGCATTGTCTCTTTTTGGGATTGGAATGAAAACTGACCTTTTCCAGTCCTGTGGCCACTGCTGAGTTTTCCAAATTTGCTGGCATATTGAGTGTAGCACTTTTACAGCACCATTTTTAGGATTTGAAATAGCTCACCTGGAATTCCATCACCTCCATTTGCTTTGTTCATAGTGATGCTTCCCTAAGGCCCACTTGACTAGAAACTTGAAGCAAGTAGGAGAGCTCATAATCCTTTCATTTCAGGAGATCCCAAATGTACAGAAATGAGGGGAGAAAGCAAGTATAGAAGAGAAAATTAAGTTAAAATTCCCAGTACCAGGGTAGCCATAGACCCAATCTGGGTTCCCAAGGAGCAAAGTTGGAGCTGTCAGACCTGATACCCTTCTTATCATATGATATGATACTTAGAAAATATGATACTCAGTTTGCTGAAACAATTCATTAACAAATAAAACTTCTACAGAGATTTTATTCATGATCCATTACTTCACTTAGCAAAATAATGCACAAAGCATGGCTATCCACACATCTCAGAGTCCCTATGGAGTAGTGGTACTTATTCAAAGGCTCTGAAGCCCCATGTGGCTCTTGCATAAACTCTCAAGTCCTCTCATTTCCATACAAGAATACTGTATTATTCTAGACTCCACAGGGATGACATAATTGTATAACCCTTCTGGGGAAGCACTGATTGCAAATGAGGCCACAGAGTCACATGACACAGATGTGTGTTAGATCAGTAAACTGTCCCAGTTCTAGAATTACAGATGGCTTCTAAGAAAAAATAAGAAACAGACATCTCTGAGCATGAGTGCATATTTATTTATAATCCTTTTATATTTTGGGAATATCAGTTGCTTCATTTGTTGTTTATGAGCAGCTGATGGAAGTATGCAGCCTGAATAATACCTTTTTAAATGTCAAATTGCTTTATCCGTTAGGCAAACATGTGGTTTTGTTCATTAAGCATATTATAAAATAGGGAATTTTCCACTGGAGTCTACTTAAATAAAATTCATTTCATGTGATAAGTAAGACAGTGATATTTCTCTTTTTTCCCCCACTTTTTTAGATTGTGAAGTAATTAAGAGGAGGCAATAATTTGTTTCACAAGTTTAATTTCTGGCTATAGGGTCTAAGGAAACAGGATCATTTTTCTTAAAAAATCAGATTAAGTAACTGGAAACAAATTTAAAATTTTTGCATTTATACTGGACACTGAAAGAAGAAAAATTTAGAAATGAAAGCTTTTTCAAATCTCTAATGTTTATGGCAAGCCCAAACCACATGGCATAGATTGTGGTTCTCTGGAGACATTGTCTTCTCAATTAGAAGTTTTTACTTCTGTCTTTTCAGCCTAAAGTTTGGCCTTCCAATAAGCACAATTATATTAACATGTAGGTACGTTATAACCAAACACCCAATATGTACTTCCAAATAATTCGAATCTCATATCATATATGTTCAAATTTTCTCTCCTGTAACACAGTGAAAAAACAGACCAGCTATTTTTGTAAGTGATACTTTAACACAAAACCAGAACCCCACCCTTTTTTTTTTTTTTTTTTGCACTCATTATTTGCATCTCTCATCTGAAACTCAAAAATGACCTTGCTCTGCAAGTCGGCCTTCCAGATGGGCAGGTACAACTTCTCCTAGTAATCTTTTTTGAAGACAGAGAATATATTTTATTCTTTCAGTTCTCCATACTATACCAGTAAGTGAGCATATTATTACTTATAATACTTACCAGTAAGTATTATATTATTATATTATATTATTACTTATAATACTTACCAGTAAGTAAAGCATATTATTTTTAACTTAATAATTAGGCATACATGGTTGGCTAAAAGAAGATGTGTTAAATGAAGATTAGTGCTCACTTGGATTCCCACATGATAATCAAGAATTTCCAAGTAATAGAAACCTAGTGGCAACAGCTTAGGCAAGACTAACAAGTGAATACATATAAAATATATAACTTAAAAAATTAAGGCTGTATGTGTGTCTCTTAAAACATAACAGAAATGCAACCCAGACTCTTAGTAGAAATGGGAGAATGTCATCAAGATAATGGGCAATATTTTTAAATTTTGTTTTTTACCTTTCTCTCTCTCCACCTCTTGCCTGCTTTTATTTTCCTTTTTTCCTATGAAACAAATTCNAATATATAACTTAAAAAATTAAGGCTGTATGTGTGTCTCTTAAAACATAACAGAAATGCAACCCAGACTCTTAGTAGAAATGGGAGAATGTCATCAAGATAATGGGCAATATTTTTAAATTTTGTTTTTTACCTTTCTCTCTCTCCACCTCTTGCCTGCTTTTATTTTCCTTTTTTCCTATGAAACAAATTCCTTTGCTTCTCATTCCCTGTGAAAAACAGAAGAAAATCACTGCAGTATTTTCAATTGACTACTTATTTCAAGAAGCCCTTTCAGAATAATCTGGGATAGCTCAGCTTAGCTGAAAATTTCAAAGTGTAGGAAACTGGGTGACCGCCATGGACCAAGGAACAAACCCTGGTCACCGATTGCAAAGTGTGTTGGGCTAATATTAATACTAGCTTGGCTTTCTCTGTTTGATCTATATAGAGTGGCTTCCAAACTCTAATAAAACAAAAAGAAAGAAATTATCATTCTCGCCAGCTTCTTGTCCTTTTTTTAAATGCAACGACCCAGGAATTGAAGCTTTTATCATTAATTATCTCATGCATTATTTTTTTGAAAACCAAGATATCTGCCTCACTTAAATTTAGGTTAAATTAAGTTGTAGACTTTTTTATACTTTATATCTATTGAATTACTGACAAAAATGTATAAAGAAGTCCATAAGTATTTCTTAAAGTTATTACTATTTGTGAAGTTTAAACAATTTTCCCTCGACAACTCCCTTTTAAGTTCATTTATTCTCTTGACAAATAATTCATTGCATCTTAAATATGTGCCAGACACAGTTTGGGGGACTCAAAGTTTAAAAATGAATAAAAGAAAGATCTTACCTGCATAAAGTTTGCACTGCAGGGGAGGTTAGTGACTAAAAAATTAAAACTTGTAAATAAACAGAATACATTAATTGATACAAGCACTATGCAGAAACCCAATACAGATTAGGGATTTAGGGGAACTGCATGAGTGAAGGGCTACGGATACAGGACAGTAAGGAACAGTCCCTCTGAAGAAAAGATTCAGAAAGAGCTGAAAGTAGCCAGTGGATTCAAATGGATCTTTGGTAACAGTGTAGACAAAGGCCCTGAAACAGGACAGTTTATGTGGTTGAAAAGAGCTGAGACCAGTATGTGATGGTCACTGAATGATGGGAAGGAAGAGCTTAGGAAATGTGGGTTGAGAGTGAGAACAGAAAGGGATAGGGTCAGAGCTTTATGTTGGGTTGCTTTGCATACATGCTCCCTCTTGTTAGTCTTGCCATAGACTTTCCCAGGCAAGAATATTGTAGTGGGTTGCCATTTCCTCCTTCGAGTAATCTTCCTCCCCCAGGGATCTAACCCATGTCTCCTGCATTGGCAGGTGGATTCTTGGCTCAGTGGTAAAGAATCCACATGCAGTGCAGGAGACGTGAGTTCCAAATCTTGGAAAATCTCATGGATAGAGGAGTCTGGCAGAATATAGTTCATGGAGTCACAACAGTGTGACACAACTTAGTGATTAAACCACAACCAGAGCTTTCTGTCCCGCTGTGCTTAGTTACTCAGTCATATCTGCCTCTTTTTCTGCCCCGTGAACTGTATATAGCCTGCCAGACTCCTCTCTCCACAGGATTCTCCAGGCAAGAATGCTGGAGTGTGTTACTAAGCCCTCCTCCAGGGGATCTTCCCAACCCGGAGACTGAACCCGGGTCGTCCACATTGCAGGCAGATTCTTTATCCTCTGAACCATCAGGGGAACCCAGGAATACTGGAGAGGGTAGCCAATCCCTTCTACAGGGGATCTTTCTGGCCCAGGAACAGAAGTGGGGTCTCTTGCATTGAAGGCAGATTCTTTATCAGCTGAGTTACCAGGGAAGGCCCTGGAGATTTAGAGTACATGGAAAATACTCTGGATTTTATTATGTGTGTGACAAGAGGCCACTAGGCAATCTGAGCAAAGAAGTGACAACAAACTAAATACTGCTTAGAAGACAGCCTCTACTGGGGCAATATTGAATGACGGGTGACCCTTACTTCATTACACTATTTCATTACATTGGTTTTAGATGCTGATGATTTGGAGTAAGATGGAAATACTGAAGGTTCTTAGATGCTGTTAGGTTCAGATCAAAAAAATAGATCTAATAACTTTGATGTGGGATATGAAGGAAAAAAAGAACACAGGGATTGGACCAAGGATGTTAGTGTGAGCTACTAATAGAAAAGGGATCTTGTTTACTGAGATGAAACAAATGGATCCCAAAGCAGTTTTTGATGAAAGTGGAGAGACATATTGGATTATAAGTGGTGCTTAGATATGTAAGCAAGTATGCATATGTACATCTTTTAAGTTGGCATTAGAATGAACTATCCACATTAGCAATACAAATTTGTAGAAAATAAAATTTAATGCTATAATAGTAATTAGCATGAATATAAACCAGAAAAATTAGGAAAACTTTTAAAAATGATTTAAAATGTTATCTGTAAATGCGAATGTTTAAGATGAAGTAGTCTTAGACAGAGAGTAGGGAAGTAGTGGCTTTATCTCATTTTGTAACTTAAGAAAATACTGATTTTTAGGAGTTGTCTTATTTTATGTTCTGAACGTCATATATTTTTTCCTACCAGGCACCTACATTTTAATGTTGCCTTCTTATTGTTAAAGACCTCTCTTTCAGAGCGAATCCTGTCTCCCTGTGCTGTTTCTTCTAATTCCCCAGGCTTTAAATTCAAGTTGTTCTAGGAGCCAGGCAGGTAACAATGCCTGTTGGCAAAAGATGAAAATTTTGAGAGACAGGAGAGAGTGGTAGGGTATCCAGTGAACTGCAGACAAGTAATCCCTTAGACTATACAGGGGAAGTGAGAAATGGATTTAAGGGACTAGATCTGATAGACAGAGTGCCTAAAGAACTATGGACAGAGGTTCATGGCATTGTACAGGAGACAGGGATCAAAACCATCCCCAAGAAAAAGAAATGCAAACAAGCAAAATGGCTGTCTGAGGAGGCCTTACAAATACTGTGAAAAGAAGAGAAGTGCAAAGCAAAGGAGAAAAGGAAAGATGTACCCATTTGAATGCAGCGTTTCAAAGAATAGCAAGGAGAGACAAGAAAGCCTTCCTCAGCGACCAATGCAAAGAAATAGAAGAAAACACCAGAATGGGAAAGACTAGAGATCTCTTCAAGAAAATTAGAGATACTAAGGGAACATTTCATGCAAAGTGAAGTGAAGTTGCTCAGTCATTTCTGACTCTGTGACCCCATGGACTGTAGCCTACCAGGCTCCTCCGTCTATGGTGTTTTCCAGGCAAGAGTACTGGGGTGGATTGCCATTTCCTTCTCCAGGAGATCTTCCTGACCCAGGGATCAAATCCAGATCTCCTATAATGTAGGCAGACTGTTTACCATCTGAGCCACCAGCTGGGACTCAAACCAGAGTTGAGGCCTGAACCTCAATGGTATACTCCAGTTCAGTCACTCAGTCATGTCCTACTCTTAGTGACCCCATAAACCACAGCAGGCCAGGCCTGCCTGTCCATAATCAACTCCTAGAGCCCACTGAAACCTAGCAGCATAGAGGACCAATCTTATTCTAAACATTACACTACAACAAAACCATCCATGTAAAGATGGGCTCAAAAAAGGACAGAAATGGTATAGACCTAACAGAAGCAGAAGATATTAAGAAGAGGTTAAAAAAAAAAAAAAAAAGATCTTCATGAACCAGATAATCACAGTGGTGTGATCACTGACCTAGAGCCAGACATCCTGAAATGTGAAGTAACTGGGCCTTAGGACATATCACTACAAACAAAGCTATTGGAGGTGATGGAATTCCAGTTGAGCTACTCCAAATCCTGAAAGATGAATTTATGAAAGTGCTACACTCAATACGCAGGCAAATTTGGAAAACTCAGCAGTCCACAGGACTGGGGAAGGTCAGTTTTCATTCCAATCCCAAAAAAAGGCAATGCCAAAGAATGCTCAAACTACCGCACAGTTGCACTAATCTCACACGCTAGTAAAGTAATGCTCAAAATTCTCCAAACCAGGCTTCAGCAATAGGTGAACCGTGAACTTACAGATGTTCAAGCTGGCTTTAGAAAAGGCACAGGAACCAGAGATCAAATTGCCAACATCCGCTGGATCATGGAAAAAGCAAGAGAGTTCCAGAAAAACATCTATTTCTGCTTTATTGACTATGCCAAAGCCTTTGACTGTGTGGATCACAATAAACTGTGGAAAATTCTGAGAGAGTTGGGAATACCAGACCACCTGACCTGCCTCTTGAGCAATCTGTATGCAGGTCAGGAAGCAACAGTTAGAACTGGACATGGAACAACAGACTGGTTCCAAATAGGAAAAGGATTAC
>SJYA01001578.1:32660-182718 GCA_006410615.1 Neotragus moschatus | reverse complement strand
TACATCAAGGCTGTATATTGTCACTCTGTTTATTTAACTTCTATGCAGAATACATCATGAGAAACGCTGGACTGGAAGAAACACAAGCTGGAATCAAAATTGCTGGGAGAAATATCAATAACCTCAGATTTGCAGATGATACCTCCTTTACAGCAGAAAGCAGAGAAGAACTAAAGAGCTTCTTGATAAAAGGGAAAGAGAGTAAAAAGTTAGCTTAAAGCTCAATATTCAGAAAACTAAGATAATGGCATCTGGTCCCATGACTTCATTGCAAATAGGTGGGTAAACAGTGAAAACAGTGGCTGACTTTATTTTTCTGGGCTCCAAAATCACTGCAGATGGTGACTGCAGCCATGAAATTAAAAGATGCCTACTCTTTGGAAGGAAAGTTATGACCAACATACACAGCATATTAAAAAGCAGAGACAATACTTTGTTAACAAAGATCTGTCTAGTCAAGGCTATGGTTTTTCCAGTTATCACGTATGGATGTGAGAGTTGGACTATAAATAAAGCTGAGTGCAGAAGAATTGATGCTTTTGAACTGTGGTGTTGAAGAAAACTCTTGCAAGTCCCTTGGACTGCAAGAATATCCACACAGTCCATCCTAAAGATCAGTCTTGGGTGTTCTTTGGAAGGACTGATGTTGAAGCTGAAACTCCAATTCTTTGGCCACCTGATGGGAAGAGCTGACTCATTTGAAAAGACCCTGATACTGGGAATGATTGAGGGCGGGAGGAGAAGGGGACAACAGAGGATGTGATGGTTGGATGGCATCACTGACTCAGTGGACATGGGTTTGGGTAGACTCCGGGAGTCCAGGGAGGCCTGGTGTGCTGCAGTTCATGGGGTCGCAAAGAGTCAGACAGGACTGAGCCACTGAACTGAACTGAAGATACGTAATTGCTACTCAGATTTAATCAATTATTGCCATTAGAGAATGAACAGATATATTGTAGCCAGTCATTCTAACTTTACAGGAGAAATCTATATACTTTAAAAGAAAACATATGAACTATCTCAATACTTAAATGTGAGTTGAGTTTTTAAAATCCAGCAAAGACTAAATCAAACATGCTAAATTCAGTTTCTAAAGAGTAGTATCTGTAATAATTTGGTGTACCTATTACCTCACAGGATCCCTGTGGCTCAGCAGTAAAGAGTCCAACTGCCAATATAGGAGACTCAGATTCCTGTGTCAGGAAGATCCTTTGGAGAAGGAAATGGCAACCTATGCCAGGATTCTTGCTTGGGATATCCCATTGACAGAGGAGCCTGGTGGGCTACAGTCTGTAGGCTTGCAGAAGAATCAGACACAACTTAATGATTAAACAGCAAAGTTCCCTAACAGAATGATTCCCTCAGTGCTATTAACACCCACTGAATATCAGCAAAACACACACACACACGCAAAAACTTAAGAATTAAAAACATTCTCATCAAGAGGTGAATTGTTTATCCCCAGAGGAGAAACTGCCTCAAATCTCAGGATTATAATAAAAAGAAATGGCAACCCACCCCAGTATTCTTGTCTGGAGAATCCCATGGACAGAGGAGCCTGGCAGGCTACAGGCCATGGGGTCATAAGAGTTGAATATGAATTAGAGACTAAATCACCACCACATAATGAAAACAAGAAACTCCATAATCAAATGGTTAAGATACACTGAACTATTTCATGTGTCACCATGCTCATTTTACCTACATGATCTCTTACAATCCTTAAAATTAATGGGCCTAAAAAATTAAACAGCCATTCCAAGGATAGTAAGTATTGAGCTGGGATTCATATGTAATAAAATTAGTCTAATTTCAAAGTCCATATATGTAATTATTATGTACTATTGCCTCAAAGAGATTTAAGATATTCAGTTTCCAGTAGTGTTTTGGCCACATTATTTCATCTAATATGTTTTCTATTTTGAACTCAACAGAGATAATTTTATAATTAGATTGTGTGCTATTTTTCTGATTCTGGTTTTCCCTGACTCTAGCACCTCCTACTAATCTATTAAGAAGTTGCTTTGCTATAACCAAAAGTTTAAGTGGTGATATGAGGGGACCTTTAAATCTGGAAAAGGCTTGAAGGGGCTTCAGAAAGAGAAGCTTTGATTTTGAGACTTAAAAGTAGCTGTTTTACTTCAATACACCTCAGAATCTGTCCTTTCATTTGAGTTAGGGTCCAAAATTAACAAGCCTTTTTATCTGCTCCTTCTCCTTGTAGGCAATAATCCTAAAGACCAGGTTCATTAGAAGCTGATGCAGCTTGATTCTGTTTATGGATAAGTCATTCTATCCTTGTTCAGATTTTGCATTTTTTGGCTTTTCAAGGCAAATGAAAAGTAAAACAAAATTTTGAGATTTTCTTTTAGTTGAAAACATATTCTTTCATACATTTTTAGTTGCTGTTTTATAATGTATTATATAAAATACCACTATGTATCACATGTATGTACACTTGAAAGAACAGTTAAAACTTTTTAAAAGCATAGCAATGTAGCCACCATCTAGGTTAAGCATTGGAGATTACCAGTACTTAGAATCATCATTGTGTGCTTAAATAATTGCATCCTTCACTCTCCAGCTACCAAACTTCATCCCCCAAGAGAAAACCACTTTCTTGACCTTTGTTTTAGTCAGTCTCTTACTCACTGATTTAGGGTTGTTTAGAACTAGGTGATTGGAGAAGGCAGTGGCACCCCACTCCAGTACTCTTGCCTGGGAAACCCCATGGATGGAGGAACCTGGTAGGCTGCAGTCCACGGGGTCGCTAACAGTCGGACGTGACTGAAGCGACTTCACTTTCACTTTTCAGTTTCACTCATTGGAGAAGGAAATGGCAACCCACTCCAGTGTTCTTGCCTGGAGAACCCCAGGGACGGAAGAGCTGCCATCTATGGGGTCACACAGAGTCGGATACGACTGAAGCAACTTAGCAGCAGCAGCCGCAGCAGCAGAACTAAGTAATACATTATTTACATTTGCTTATTTTTCAACTTCTCAACAGACTTATACTGTATTCTTCCACCTATGACTCAATGTTAGTTGAACATTTTACTCAACATTACCTTGCCAACATAGACATTTTGACATACGTGGTTGAGCTTCATTCACCTTCATAACTTTATAATGTTCCGTTGTATAGCTCTATAGATTTATGTTCTGAATGGACCTTTATTTCCATTATTTTGCTACTTTGAACAGTGCTCATATGAACACATACACATGCATATTTATGTACAGATAGATGTGTATATATCCTGAACATGCATGCTCAGGATACAGGCTACAATTTCTCTAGCTTTTAGAGCTGTCAAATTTTCTAGGTAATAACATTCACATGAAATGGATAGACCAACTTACACTCTTGCCAGCTGTAGATAAGATTTTCTTTGCTCTAACATTTTTGATTAGTACTAGATATTTGCCAAATTAGTAGGTATGAAATGGTATCTTGGTGTTAGAGTTTCCTCTGGTTGATAATGAAGTTGAAGATAGTATTAAAAACATCCATTGAGAATCATTTTATTCTACCTAAATCATGTGGTTTAGAATTTGCTTTAGCAGGGTTTGTTACCTTACAAAAACATTTTGTTTTTATTTGAAAATATCTTTGCTCTTACTATCGTAAGTAAAAGACTATTGAAAGATAATTTCATTGGGTTGAAGTTCTTTTAAAAAAAACAGCATATTAAGAAGGTATTTCACCATTTCAATCTTCCTTTTTCGCTATTTTCAAGTCACTACTTAGTTCAATGGTATTTCTCTGCCTTTATTTGCATACTTATTTATGTGTTTTTAAGATAGTTTCCTCTTTTTTGGTTGATGTCATACATTTTTATTAACATATACACAAGGGTGCATTAATTTTTATTATACTGATTTTTTTTTTTAGTATTCTGATTTTGAATTTGCTATTAAAAATTTTGAAAATTTCTTTGCTGATTACCTATAAATACTCTCTTTGAGGTTCTATGATACAATTCTAAAACTTCAATTATTCACACATTAGAAATGAGTTACCTATGTTTATGTTTCTTAACTTTGTTTTATTAAAAATCACTTTCCATTTCATTTCTCTCTCTATTGCATTCCCAAGAATATTTTCATATATGCTATCATTCACTGAATCTCCTATTTATAAATATATTCATTATATTTCAATTTCTTATTTTAAAAGTTGCTGTGAGGTTTTTACTTAGCTCTATTTCAAATCTGTCTGGTTGCTCTTTTGGTCTTTACTCATATTTTAAGGTTTTAAAATTTTATTTAAATTTACTAAATTTGTTTTTATTTTTCGTGTTTGATAATGCCAATATCTGTGATGTTTCAGAGTCTGAAACTTCTGTTGGTTGTTTCTATGTTTCTCCCTTATGGCAAATTATTGCCTTGCATGTTTTATAAGTTTTGGTTATGAGTTGCTGATTTTTCTTGGACTTTATCTGCTTTTATTTTGAGTTTATCTAGAGAAGGTATGCATTTGTTTCATAACCTACCAAGATCTTTTAATTTATTTTGTTGTTATTGTCGTTCCTTTATTATTTTGACCATGCTGGTTGGCTTGTGGGAATTTAATTCCTCAAATGGGTATTGTACTCAATGCCCCCTGCAACGGAAGCTTGGAGTCCTAACCACTGAGCCACCGGGACATTTCCTGCCTAAGACATTTTTAATTGAAAGTCTAGGCTTGAAGTTTATCTTATGGCTGTTGTGGACTTCCAACTATAAATACCTGTGTTTTGGTTGGGTTGTATATTTTCTGTAGAGATATTTTCTTTTTCACTTATCACCAAGATCAGGGTTGGAATTAGGTTGAGATAACCTAGTCACCTTAGGTACAAAATTTAAGAATTCACCTGAAGGACTCAGATTAAATGCATCCTTAAGAGAGAGGTGCCTCACTTGACTAGGCCTAACTCTGACCAAACTATCACAGATCACTCTGCTGCCCTTCTGTGTAGCACAGGGAAACCTCAGGTTTTATCCTCTGTTCTCTATGCCCCATTCAGTTCAGTTTAATCAATCAGTTGTATCCTACTCTTTGCGACCCCATGAATCGCAGCATACCAGACCTCCCTTCCATCACCAACTCCCAGAGTTCACTCAGACTCCCGCCCATCGAGTCAGTGATGCCATCCAGCCATCTCATCCTCTGTCGTCCCGTTCTCCTCCTGCCCTCAATCCCTCATGGCATCAGAGTCTTTTCCAATGAGTCAGCTCTTCGCATGAGGTGGCCAAAGTACTGGAGCTTCAGCCTTAGCATCATTCCTTCCAAAGAAATCCCAGGGCTGATCTCTTTCAGAATGGACTGGTTGGATCTCCTTGCAGTCCAAGGGACTCTCAAGAGTCTTCTCCAACACCACAGTTCAAAAGCATCAATTGTTCAGTGCTCAGCCTTCTTCACAGTCCAATGGAACTTCCCCAAATATCCAAAGCCTTCACAGTAATCTACAACCCTCTAGAGGCAAGCCTGCTTTAGACAGCCCATATATACATTTGCTCTTGTTCATTTTTGACTTCTGTCTGTCTGTGCTACTACTCAGTTGTGTCTAACTTTTTGCGACCCTTTGGATTATAGCCCATCAGGTTCCTCTGTTTCTGGGAATTTCTAGGCAAGAATACCGGAATGGGTTGCCATTTCCTGCTCCAGGGAATCTTTCCAACCCAGGGAGTGAACCCATGTCTCTTATGTCTTCTGTATTGCAGGCAGATTCTTCATCCCCTGAGCAGACTTCCTAAAAGACTTGAGGCTTTTTTTTTATTGTCCTCTTCCTAAGTGAGGAGGACAATAACATCTTTGTTATTAATGAGGTGACTTTTAGTAAGCACCTAGGTAACCTAGGGCTTCCTTGGTGGCTCAGACAGTAAAAGGATCTGCCTGTAATGCAAGAGACCAGAGTTTGATCCCTGGGTTGGGAAGATACCCTGGAGGAGGGCATGGCAACCCACTTCAGTATTCTTGCCTGGAGAATCCCCAGGACAGAACAGCAAAGAGTTGAACATGACTGAGCAATTTACACTTTCAACACTGGTAACCTAAGGATTGGGGGTTGGCTGCCAGGCAAACATTCTGTACCACCTCTGACCTCTACTGGGGGAAAGTGAAAGTGAAAGTGAAGTTGCTCAGTCCTGTCCCACTCTTTTCGACCCCATGGACTCTAGTTTACTAGGCTCCTCCGTCCATGGGATTTTCTAGGCAAGAATAATGGAGTGAGTTGCCATGTCCTTCTCCAGAGGATCTTCCTGATCCAGAGATGGAACCCAGATCTCCCACATTGCAGGCAGACACTTTAACCTCTGAACCACCAGGGAAGCGGATGGGGGAAGGGGGTGGAAATTGAGTTCACTTCACCAGTAGGCAGTGATTTAGTCAACCATGCCTAAGTAATGAAGCTTCTAAACAACCCCAGAAGGATGGGGTTTAGAGAGCTTCCTTGTCTTTAACTGAGACAAGTGCTGGGAGAATGGTGTGATCAGAGAGCATGGAAATGCCACACTTCCACGTAATTTGTCCTGTTTATTTCTTCCATTTGGGTGAGTCAGAGTTACATCCTTTACAATAAACTGATAATCTAGTGAGTAAAATGTTTTTCTTGAGTTCTGTAAACTATTCTCACAAATTAATCACATCCAAGGAGATAATCTTTGGAACCTCCAGTCTATAGCCTGTGGTCAGAAGCTCACAACCCGGACTTGTGATTGACATCTGAAATAAATTGGGGCAGGGATAGATGACCATCTTATAAGACTACAGTGAATCTGATGTGTTGGAATCCAACGCTGTCTATGGGTAGAAAGTGTCTGAGTTGTGTTGAATTATTGGACACTCAGCTGTGTTGTAGAAGTGTTTGTTGGTATGGGGAAAAACCCTTATCTTGGAATTTTAATTGATGAGCAGAATAGTTGTCATCCTCATGAGTATTTTCTTACTTGTGTATTATTCTTGTTGAATTGCTTGACTGAGTAATGAAGCTTTCATAAAGTGAATAATTTCCTCCATTCTTTGCATCAGGATTATTTTGCCAACAAGAAGATAGTGTTCTAATGATCTTTTAACTATGGGCTAGCAAAGCTTACCCCTTAATATGAGTCTTGAATTATCAACACATTGATATTTAAAAGGAGCAAATAATTCAGATGTGGAAAAGCCAGTAACTTTGCCTAATTAAAGACAAGCATGTTGTGTAAACTAATGTATTATTCTTTAAGGCCACCATGGTGATTATTTATAGGGTCTAAATAGTTCCCTGGAGCCCAATAATTAGTAATATATCTTTAGAAGTTTGCTAAACCATCAGAAAGCATTGGCATTCAGAAAAATCTCTTTTGTTACTTGCCCAAATACAAAATATGCAAGCACTTTGCATTTTTTTATTTACTGTGGTTAATGGCCACATAGCTGTGTGTGTTTAATTTATTTAAAGAGTAAATAAAATACAATGTCTACTTTAAAGGAAAAATCATGACTTATGGCCATTGAAATGCTCTTTCAACCACTACCTGAAGCCCAAACTTCTCCAAAGCCCTTTAGCCCCAGATGGCCAGTACATTAGGTCTAGTCCCATGAAGAATCACAGGGGTCATGACATGGCCTGTTCACTAAGGGCAAAGAACAAGTGCAAGGCCTACATTTCTGGCTGCTTGGAGCCTTGTTGTTATTTTTACGAATAGTTAGTGTGTCAGGAACTCTACAGGGATCCAAGCCTTTCCTTGAGCCCAATCAAAGGGTTAGTGTGGTTTAGGCAGAGGTTGAATCTGCATGGAAAATTGTCCATGCTGAGTTCTATTAGAAGGTGCTGTTGAGTGAGATTTGTTACTAATCACAAGGCAAAATTACAGTTTCTTGAAATGAGAAGCCAGTAAACAAAATTATAAAAGTCATTTTAATTATTAAATGACAGTGTTACAAATGATATGCCATTTATCATTGCCATAATGAAATACAATAAACAGATAAAAATCCATACTGCCCATTCACTATAATTTAATTTTGCTAATATATTATTTTAATGATTTTTTAAAATGTATCTAATTAACAAATTGCTAATTCCCTTAGCTAGCAATATCTATATTTTAATTTGGATGTACCATTTTTATTAACCAGTGCTTTGTGCTGACTGAAGAAAACACTGAAAACTCTGAAAGGTCTTCTTTACAAGGTCCAAGTTATCAGTGCTTAATGATGCTAAGTGATGAATTGCTCCAATTTTAATAGAACAATCAGGGCCTAGTGTTTCCATTATCCTTGTCCAGACACTTCCCATCCATGCTATTGTTGTGCTGATTAGCAGCATTATTTGTAAAGACTTTGTAAATTGTAAATCAGAGATAACAGGTGATTCTTTCTTGTTATTTGAAAACTGAACGTGTCTGATAATTTTTCAAGTTTGTAAAAACTATTGAAATGTCAATATCATTTTACAAAAAGAATGAATGAGCTGCTCAAATCAGAACAACTGAATGCAAAAATGGCCTTTTTCCTAATACCCTTGAAAACTGAACAAGCACTAATATTACCTGGTAGCAGCTGTTTGGATTAAATCTGTTTATGTTTAAAATTTGATCTATGTATCTATCTGTCATCTATCCATCATCTATCTATCATCTATCTTTTTAAGTTCCTGAGATAAGACTTTTGACCATGTACACAAATTTTCAGGACAGTGTAGTTAAAAATGTAAAATGACCTACTACTGATTAATACTTGCTATATCAATGCTTTTCAAAAAAAAGGGTCATTATAAACATAGTTCATGTTTCTAAAGCTTTCATATTTTATGCCCTATTCTACTCTTAATCTTCTAGTAAATACTTATTAAATGTCTACTACCTTCCAGACTAAAATCATTTCTACAAGATGAAAATGCTTAACAATTAATTACCTAGAGGAATATGCAAAACAAATGTTTTTTTTTAATTACAACTAAATGACTCATTATCCAAAATAAAATAATTTTAGTATAAATAACTGTTCTGATTTATATTAATAGAATTTATCAGATAATATAAGAGATTAAATTCAGTACCTTCTCACTGCTAGATGTGTGAGAGGGAGAGGTATGTCTCACTGGGAGACATACCCAGTGAAAAAAAGTGTCAAGTGGTAGCTGCTGCATGCTCCTGAATCTCCCTAAAATACTGCATTTCATTGTCAATCTGAGACATCTATTTTTGGTGGGGATAATAGTGCAGTGGTGTTGCTTAGTGTTAAGTAAGGCTGACAAGTAGATGTGTTTCCCTTTTGTGTTTCTATATCCTAAGAAGACAGCTGATGATATTCTCTATCCTCTTGAAAATTCTTAAAGGAGGTATGCTGAAAAGATAATTGAGTAGAATTAACTAATGGCACCACATTCATAAAGAAAGAAAAAAGAAAAAAACATAGCAGTATTACTGCTCATTTAGAAAGTTCAAAGCCCAATTTAGAGTTGTTTCAGTCTCCTTCTAAGTGAGCCACACAATGGTATTAACATTATTGATTCACCAAATAAAGTGAATTTAACACACACAGAAGAAAAAGGGAAAAAGAAAAAACATACTATAGACTAGAGACATGATGCCTAGAAATGAAACTTAGAGAAAATGTAATGGCAAACAGAAGGCTGAATGCAGGAAATAGAAGAGGCAAGATGGCATGATCATAAGTTATATAAAAGCTGAAACACAAATTATGAAAATTTTGATTTTTAGGGAAAGAGTATGAGTAAAGCATGCTGGCTATGGAAAACTGACAATGACTAGAAATATTGGTTTTTATTAGCTTATAGAAATTCATTAGAAATTTATTTAGATTTTTTTATGCTTGCTTCAGATAAAATTATAAATAGCTAATTTTTGCAAAAATATCACTAAAATTACAGAAATAAGTTCAGTGACAGTTTGGCCTGTTTTATTTACGTCTTCAAAAAAATCAGCATCATCTTAGTATTTTGATCTTTCTGTGTAGTAGTCTATAATATAATTTATAAAAGCTAATTTCTCCAATCATTATTCTGAAGATAATTTTTAATAGATTAGCTTGTTTTTAATCTAATAATAGATTATTTTCAAAAATTATATCCCAGTTTCAGAACTTAAAATTTTAATTGTATTTTATATTTATATAAAAATTAACATATGGATGTGGCAGGGTGTAAATGCACGTCTATTGGTATTTTTCTAGAGAAAGTTTTTCTTTTTCTGAGTCTCTATCTTTCATCAATTTTCTTTGTATTCTTGTTACATGATCTAGAATAATGTTCTTTAGGCAATGAGCTATTTTAATGCTTATAAAAACATCAATATGAATAATAATAGCAAACACTGAGATGACCCTTAATATGTGCCTAAATGTTCTAAACATTGTGTATGAATTAACAGATCAATAATTTTATCACCATTGTCATTTTGCAGACACTAAGAGGTTATATAACTTGTCTAGGATCTCATTGGGCTTCCCTTATAACTCAGTCGGTAAAGAATTTGCCTGCAGTGCAGGAGACCGGGATTTGATCCCTGAGTTGGGAAGATCCCCTGGAGAAGGAAATGGCAACCCACTCCAGTATCCTTGCCTGGAAAATCTCATGGATCACATTGCTAGTAACTAGGAAAACTGACTCTAGATGTGTAGGTATTATTTTCTTTTTCTTTCTTTAATTACTTGTTTCCTTTCTTTTTCCTCCCCTACCCTTTCTTTTTTGTTTCTTTTGTTTTTAAAGATCTATTGAAGTATAATCAGAATACAATTAGCTACATGATTTTACATCAGGGCTTACTTGGTAGCTCAGATAGCTCCTGCAATGTGGGAGACCTGAGTTCAGTCCCTGGGTTGGGAAGATCCCCTGGAAGAGGGCATGGTAATGACTCCAATGTTCTTGCCTGGAGAATCTCCATGGACAGAGAAGCCTGGTGGGCTACAGTACATGGGGTCACAAAGAGTTGGACACAACTGAGCAACTAAGCAAAGCACACACGCATTTTTTAAGAGCACAATTCGATAAATGTTGACCTATGCATGTATCTGTGAAGACCTTAAGATAAAGCAAGTATTCATTGCTTCCCAGAGTTTTCAACCTGCCTAATAATAATCCCTTCCTTTCATTAGTCACGAATGCTTCCCCTGCCCCCATGCCCAGATAATCTATCTGCTTTCAATAAAATTGATTTTTACTATCTGAAATCTTATGTAGGTGACCCATATAGTATGTACTTACTTCTTTCACTTAGCCTCATTATTTAGAGATTCACCCATGATATCGTGTGCATTAGCGCTTTATTTCTTTGTGAATAGCAATTCATTGTGTGGATAGCCCACAGATCAAATTGCCAACATCCAGTGGATCATTGAAAAAGCAAGAGAATTCCAGAAAAAATCTACTTCTGCTTTATTGACTACACTAAAGACTTTGACTGTGTGGATCACAACAAACTGTGGAAAATTCTTAAAGAGATGGGAATACCAGGCCACCTTACTAGCCTCCTGAGAAACCTATATGCAGGTCAAGAATCAACCACTGGACTAGGACATGGAACAGTGGACTGGTTCCAAACTGGGAAAGGAATATGTCAAGACTGTATATTGTCATCCTGCTTATTTAACTTATATGCAGAGTACATCATGTGAGATGCCAGGCTGGATGAAGCACAAGCTGGAATCAAGATTGCTGAGAAAAATATCAGTAACCTCAGATAGGGAGATGATGCTACCCTTATGGTAGAAAGCAAAGAGGAGCAAAAGAGCCTCTTGATGAAAGTGAAAGAGGAAAGTTAAAAACTGGCTTAAAACTCAACATTCAAAACACTAAGATCATGCCATCTGGTGCCATCACTTCATGGCAAATAGATGAGGAAACAATGGAAGCAGTGACAGACTTTATTTTCTTGGGCAGGAAGATCACTGCAGATGGTGACAGCAGCCATGAAATTAGAAGACACTTGCTCCTTGGAAGAGAAAATATGACAAATTTAGACAGTATATTAAAAAGCGGACATTATTTTACTGACAATGGTCCATCTAGTCAAAGCTATGGTTTTTCCAGTAGTCATGTATGGATGTGAGAGTTGGACCATAAAGAAAGCTGAGTGCCAAAAGTTGATGCTTTCGAACTGTGGTGTTGAGGACTCTTGAGAGTCTCTTGGACTGCAAGGATATTAAACCAGTCAATGGTACTGTTGCTGCTTCTGCTAAGTTGCTTCAGTCATGTCCAACTCTGTGTGACCCCATAGACAACAGCCCACCAGGCTCCTCTGTCCCTGGGATTCTCTAGGCAAGAACACTGGAGGGGGTTGCCATTTCCTTCTCCAATGCATGAAAGTGAAAAGTGAAAGTGAAGTCACTTGGTCGTGTCCAACTCTTCGCGATCCTATGGACTGCAGCCTACCAGGCTCCTCGATCCATGGGATTTTCCAGGCAAGAGTACTAGATTGGGATGCCATTGCCTTCTCCAGTCAATGCTAATGGAAATTAATCTTGAAGAGTCATTGAAAGGACTGATGCTGAAATTGAAACTCCAATACTTTGGCCACCTAATGCAAAGAACTGACAAACTGGAAAAGACCTTGATGCCTGTAAAGATAGAAGACAGGAGGAGTAGTAAATGTCAGAGGATGAGATGGTTGGATGGCGTCACCAACTCAATGGACATGAGTTTGAGCAAGCTCTGCGAGTTGGAGATGGACAGGGAAGCCTGGCCTTCTGCAGTCCATGGGGTCCC
Organism: Neotragus moschatus; assembly: GCA_006410615.1. Taxonomy (NCBI): domain Eukaryota; kingdom Metazoa; phylum Chordata; class Mammalia; order Artiodactyla; family Bovidae; genus Neotragus; species Neotragus moschatus. The sequence goes on along the minus strand of SJYA01001578.1, from coordinate 170,026 downwards.
AACTCATTGGACACTACTGAATGACTCAACTGAACAGATAGTACATTGTTTACCCATTCACTTCTTGATGGATATTTGGTGGGTTCCAGTTTTCACTCATGAAAATAAAATTGCTATGAACATTTATGTACAAGTCTTTGTTGTGGACATATTATTTTATTTTTCTTAAGCAATCCCTGGGAGTTAATGGTCGGATTGTATTGCAGTTGAAGATCTAACACGTGTAACATTTTAAGAACCTGCTAAACTGTTTTCTGAAATGGTTGTATCATTTTATTCTTCTGCCAGCAGTATATGGAAGTTCCATTTCCTTAACATTCTGGCCAATACTAGATGTGCTCCATCTTGCTACTTTTAGCTATTCTAAGTGATAGGGAGTAGAATCCCATTGTGGTTCTACTCGGATTTCATAGTGACTAATAATGCTATACATTGTTTCACATGCTTTTCCACCCATAATATATCTTCTTTGGTAAAGTGTCCAAATCTTTGATATTTTAAACTTTAATCTCTGTTGCTGCTATAGTGTTTAGAAATATCATTGATGTTTATATATTAATTGTACAACCTGAAACCTTACTAAAATTATAAATATTTTTGATAACTTTTTATAGATTCTATCACATCCTCTATATAAATAAACATTCTAGCTATAGATTTATTATTGGGTTTACCAAGTGGTACTAGAAAGAACTGGCCTGCCAATGCAAGAGACATAAATGATGTGGCTTTGATCCCTGGGTTTGGAAGATCCTCTGGAGGAGGGCATGTAACCCACTTCAGTATTCTTGCCCAGAGAATACCATGGACAGAAGAATCTGATGGGTTACAGCCTATAGGGTCACCAAGAGTCGGACATGATTGAAATGACTTAGCATGCACCTGTTTATAGAGACTGAGAAGTCAAAATATGAGTGTGAGTTAGGAGACTAGAAACACAGGAAAGCAAAACGCTTCACAGAAGCACTCAGAATAATGTTCACTTAACTACATGGGCACACTGTGACCTAGCTCATCACATTTTGTTATGAAACTGTGCTGCTCTCTTTCCTCCTGAATATGAAATTCTTGACACTGAAGTAACTAGGCAAATGGGGAAAAATTTGACCTCTAAATCAAATATCAGGATTTTATGTCCATCGTGCTTCTACTATATCTGTGATATAAGTAAAACTCAACATTAGACCACATCAAAAGTTTTTATACTTATTTACATGATGGTGCATCTGAAAATCATGTTTACTTTAAAAACAATCTGCTTTGTAAATATATTTAATTTAAGTACACTAAATAATAGAGATTTTTTTCAACTTAAAACATGACTTTATTATAGGTTGGGATTCCCAGGTTGCTTAGTAATAAAGAATCCACCTGCCAATGCAGGAGGAATAAGAGATGCTCGTTCGATCCTTGGGTTGGGAAGATCCCTTGGAGTAGGAAATGGCAACCACTCCAGTATTCTTGCCTGGAAAATTCCATGGACAGAGGAGCCTGGCAGATACAGTCAATGGGATCACAAAGAGTCATACATGACTGAGTGACTGAGAATAGCACATTATAGGTTAGTGAGGTTAAATCATCACTGCAAGCAAGCAAATTTCAAAATAATCAAAATATTGAAACACAATCATTATGATAGATGTATTTTCTTATATTTTGCTACCTAATCATTCAGTTTACCATTATCTACAACTGGTTATATTGTCTAATCTCCATGACATTGTCTTTGGCTCTTGAACACTGAGCACCATGGGATTTCTCAGGATGCTCTTTCTGAGACTTCTCAGGGTGCTTAGAACACTTGAGTTCTTAACTGAGTTCAGAAAGGAGCTCCTAGGATTCTAGCACTTAGCAGATTTCTTTACAGCATCTCACCTTGCTATGAAAAATATTTGCCTTCATGGAGCTGTTTATCATTCAATATCCATTACAATCATTATTTTGACCATCATTCATTTTCTAATCTTTCATGTTGCCTTTCAAGGATAGATATACCATCTACTTTTAATTGACTTATTTTATTTTTCAAAAATGTATCTCTTCAATTTAAGGAAGAATTACTTAGGCTTTTCCTTGGAAAATAGCATTTAAATGTATAGTAGCTCAGAATTAAAACACATAAATAAGAATCTGGTTGGTATAAAAAACAAAATTCCTGATGGAAAAGTAAATGTGGAAAACTGTGCATTCAATTCTCTCCCACTGGTGATCTAAATTAACGGTATTCAGGCTTGTTGGCCCTTTTCATTCCTAAATCATTCTTTAAGAAACCCACAAATGGAGCTATAGCATCTTCACAGAAGTCCAGCAGAGCCAGCATGCTGTCTGAAGCAATGTTCTCACCTCTAGAGAAGGGAGTGGGCTTTGTGAAATTAGCAAGGATGTCTTTGATATATTCTCCTGCCTGTCATGAAAGACTCCACTTCATCTGGCTTGTGTTCTTCCTGCCTGCTTCTGATTGATTTCATGTAATCCTGATGTGCTCTTGTCATTGCCTTTCATGAAACCAATTTCCTGCAGGTGGTAGTTCATTGCTTTAGCACAATACAATGACACCTTGTGGTACCTTTTACCCCCCTCCAGTCAAGCTGAGGCATTATCTGCAGAGATAATAAAAATATTTTCCCCTAGATAACATTTTAGATATGTCACCTCATTAAACCTCCCTAAGCTCTTTTGATAAGTTGCAAATGTTGCCTTGTCCATTTTAAAAACTGAGAATTCTAGACTTTGCAAGTTCTACAATTTGAAATTGTATCCTGGAATCATATTCCAACTCTATTTCCCTTTTTCTTTTGATCAAAGTTAGACATAATTGTTCAGGAAATTAACCATTTCTAAATGACAGAAGACACTAAATATGGACTCAATTTTATTTATTCAAAGTTGGCAGAGCTTACTAAATTCTGCCTACCCAGGCAGATTGCTTCCGATGCCATTATGAACTTAAGATGCCATTTTACATAGTAGTTTCTTTGGGATTCTTTAAATACAATGATCAGTCCATAACACTGTAACTTAGCCATTTACACAATTTCCAATATTATTGTTGTCTTACGCTTGCAAAAATGGCCATCAACAGTGTACTATCACTGTTCCTATTGACCTAATGTATTTGAGTAATGCATTTCTTATACATGTAGGGGTGGAAAATTCCTCCCTTCTTGCCTCCCAGTTTCTTTGGCTGATTTCATAATTAAATTGACATAAAACAGATTCAGTTTCAGTATCAGTTCAGTCGCTCAGTTGTGTCTGACTCTTTGCAACGTCATGGACTGCAGCACGCCAGGCCTCCCTGTCCATCACCAACTCCCAGAGTTTACCCAAACTCATGGACATTGAAATAAATGCCTACATATGTGAGTCCCATAGGAATTACAAGAATCTGAGGCAGTCAGGCCGGAGAAGGCAGTGGCAACCCACTCCAGTACTCTTGCCTGGAAAATCCCATGGACAGGGGGGCCTGGTGGGCCACAGTCCATGGGGTCGCTAGGAATTGGACACGACTGAGTTACTTCACTTTCATTTTTCACTTTCATGCATTGGAGAAGGAAATGGTACCCCACTCCAGTGTTCTTGCCTGGAGAATCCCAGGGACGGGGGAGCCTGGTGGGCTGCCATCTATGGGGTCGCACAGAGTCGGACACGACTGAAGTGANTAGGAATTGGACACGACTGAGTTACTTCACTTTCATGCATTGGAGAAGGAAATGGTACCCCACTCCAGTGTTCTTGCCTGGAGAATCCCAGGGACGGGGGAGCCTGGTGGGCTGCCATCTATGGGGTCACACAGAGTCGGACACGACTGAAGCAATTTAGCAGTAGCAGCAACAGAGGCAGTCAGGCAATTAAAACTTATATGCCATCCTGAGGTAAGGAGATGTGAGGATCTGGAGCTTTAAATGGGAAGAATTCACAGGCAGACAAGAACAACAAATGTTTGACTGTATATGTAGGGCTGAGTTCCTTCGCTATTCACCTGAAACTATCACGACACTGTTAATTGGCTCTACAACAATACAAAATAAAAAATTCAAAAGAAATTTTTAAAAAACAGTATTTTTGCTAGACCATGTATATAAGTCTTTCTGATTACAAAATCATATTTGTTAACAATATCTGTCTTCCTGGTCCAAGTCCCCTATCAAATTCTTTCAGTTTAAGAGGAGGTAAAAAGCTTTTCCTGTATTTGAAAAGTGAAAGTCACTGAGTCATGTCTGACCCTTTGTGACCAATGGGCTCCTTTGTCCATGGAATTCTCCAAGCAAGAATACTGGAGTTCCCTTCTCCTGAGAATCATCCCAACTCAGGAATCAAACCCAGGTTTCTCACATTGCAGGTAGATTCTTTATCACCAAAGACCTAAATTTGCTGGGTCTTAATTGCCTTTAGTTCAAAACAAGCCACAATGCCAAAGTGGTACATTTTGGGGTGTCATATTTTGCTCCTCCCAAATTATTTTGGTATCATCAGTAACTTGAAATTCTGCCTACCCTCAATTTCCTAAAAAATGAAAGAAATATTTCTAGTTTTATAAAATGTGCAACTGGTAAGTGTTAAATAAGCTCAATCACTAAGGTAGTTTGCTTTGAAGCACCTTAGCTTCAGTTCTCTTAGAGCTATTAGGTCTCTTTTTTTCTGCTATTAAAGAGTCAGCACTATTTGAAAAGCAATACTTTATTCTTTTCATCAAAAGTAAATTACTTGTTCTATTAGCTAGAATTTATAGGACTTAAATGGCTTCTTTCAATATTTTATAGATTCTTTCCCCTAGAGCTCTAATATTTGTAAGTATCGTGTTATCTTAATTCATTTATCAATAGATATTTTGAAGTAAATTTTAGGTAATTTGGTGTGTAATCTTAACATTTGGCTAAAATCCACAGCAACTGAGAGAGAACATTCACTTATTTTATATTTTTGTTCTACTCATTTCCATTAAATAAATTGAAACATCCCTTACTTATTATACATATTAAGAGCTTCCTTGGTTCCTCCGCAGGAAAGAATCTGCCTGCAATGCAGGAGACACAAGAGATACAAGTTTGATCCCTGGATTGGGAAGATACCCTGGCAGAGTGCATGGCAACCCATTCCAGTATTATTGCCAGGAAAATCCTGTGGCCAAGGGAGGTTGGAGGGCTAAGGACCACTAATTATTGTTATAAATGATCATAAAAGTGCTGCTATAAAGCTAAAGATCTTGTTATTTTCATGTTAAAATTTCTTTATTAGTAGGTTTATTGTTTTATGAGATTATGCATTCTAAAATAAGCTGAAATTTACTAATTTTTATTTTATAAAATTATAAGAAGGCATAGAATCTCACTTTAGGTTATAAGTGGTTATTTTTAAAAAGAAAATTTGGTGGGTAGAAGAAATTAGGGATACAAAGGAGGAATGAGAAATGGTGGGGGACAAAAGGAAAAGGAAGATGATTTAAATGAAAACTCATCCAGAGAAGATGCCTTTCCTAGGGACAGGGAAGTAATTTGCAAGATGAAGTAGCAGCAACAATTAACAAGAAAAAAATAAAAAAGGCCTGAGAGACTCTGTCAGCCTGAAACAAGTGTGTATTAATCCTGTTCAATGAGAAAAGACTGTCCAAGGTTATGTCAGAATTAAGAAAGAAGGAGGAATTAATTTTAACAGGATAAAGATTTTTATTTCCCATATTTGGGACAACCTGAAGGAGACAGAATAGAGATAGGAAGGATGGTGGAGAGAGAGTTTCAAAAGGTCAAACAGAAAACAGTTGGCATTTTAAGTTTATTAATAATAACAAATATGACCTAGATTCTCTGAGGTGTGATTTTTTAATAAGATAAAGGTGAAATATATACTTATTCCAGGTGGTAAAATAGCAAAGGTTATCATAAAAAGAGATATTTATAGCCTGAAATGAAGACATTTCTGCTTTTGTTTTTGTTCTATTGGTTTGGAATATTTATTATTGAATAGCTGCTAATTAGGCACAGAGGCTGATATCTTTCTGCAAACATTCTCTCTACTATTCCACTAGGATGTGGACCCAGAAAGGAAGAAGACAAGAGAGCAGACATGATATATTCCAAAATGATATATCTTCTCCAGTCCCTCCAGCCAAAATATCTATAAATTTGAAAGCATCAGGATTGATTGCCCTTGATCTTCAACCACTATCCAACATAAAGGATATCACATTGAATTTCAAAGCCTCTCAAAGCTTCTGGAGCCACAGTATTCCCCTTTCCACCATTTCAATGACTTGTATTTATGAGTGTCTATTATCAAAGGAAAGCATGCTCTCAGACTAGCACAGGAAAAAGGCACCCAAGTGGCCAGGCAATTCTGTGCCTTTCTGACAATGTGAGATGTTAGCTCAGAGCTTCAGGAAACGCTGCATTTTCTCAGAACACATCTTCTGTGTTTATTTTCCAGTCTAGTCTAAGCAGATGTGCCACCAGCAACTTAACCCACTAAAAAGAAAACAACCAAACCAATCTTTATCTAGTCTTCAAGTTTACATGTTTTTCACAGAGATCCAGGAACTTGCATAGATTCTAACTTATTCACTATTTCCCAGTGATGTTTAGTTAGAATGAATACCAGGTGCTAACTTTTTCATTATGATTGACAAGCCTTGCCTCCATTTGTCCTGCTTGAGGATAAGTCAAATGAATAAGAATGATAATGAGAACTGGACTATAAAGAAAGCTGGGCACCAAAGAATTGATGCTTTTGAAATGTGATGTTGGAGAAGACTCTTCAGAGTCCCTTGGACTGCAAGGAGATCAAACCAGTCAATCTTAAAGGAAATCAGTCCTGAATATTCATTGGAAGGATTCATGGTAAAGCTGAAACTCCAGTACTGAAGTGAAGAACTGACTCATTTGAAAAGACCCGATGCTGGGAAAGACTGAAAGCAGGAGGAGAAGGGGACGACAGAGGATGAGATGGTTGGATGGCGTTGACAGAGGATGAGATGGTTGGATGGCGTCATGAACTGACTCGATGGACATGAATTTGAGCAAGCTCCAGGAGTTGGTGATGGACAGGAAAGCCTGGAGTAACACAGTCCATGGGGTCTCAAAGAATTGGACATGACTGAGCGACAGAACTGAACTGAGCTGATGAGAATTATATGGAGTCAACCAATGTGTTCCTGGCAACAAAATGTGTACGGAAGGGCCTGTTTGTCAATGCCTGTTCAATTTTCTTTGAATCTCCTCATATTTCTAAATTAAACCTTTTCTTGAGCAAAGTATATTTTTTGTTTTCATTGTCCTTTAAACTGTTCCTAAGCCCCTTGTTAATATTAGATTCTATGACTCTGGATTTCTTTCCAGCTTTAGGGTATATTGATAGAGCCTAATTCCAATATGTCGGAATTGAGCAGCTATGATCATGTTTAACTTATTCTGTAGTTTATTTTTATAGTGTATTTTCACTGACCTTGCATCCTAGTCTCCATTATCTGTCTTTCTATAGTCCTCTCCTCCACCCATCCCTCATTTAGCACAGCAGTTGGATTAGACATAATGGTACTTTATTAGTTTCATTGTAATACGCTTAAAAACATTACCAAACCTGCACATGAAATCTTTTATGTTGAAGCATCATTGTTGAATATAAAGAGAATAATGCGTTTTGCTGACTTTCTACTAAACATTTTGAGGAATTCCGATTTTTGGCAGGAAAATAAATGCCATTGGAAACGATCCATTCTATAACTAATTACTTCTAGTGAAATACCAACCAAAAGACCAACTACATTTCTATCCTAACAGTTTTCTAGATTCAAGGTGATTCATGTATGAATGTGCTCATCATGATTTCCGTTTTGTAAAACTTGTATGTAATGTGTTTATGTTCATTGTAACATCTGTAACTTCAAAGAACCATATGAAAATAGGAACCTCTTTTTCTCTGTAATAGTATTTATTGATCTTTTTTCTGAGATAAATAAGAGACTTTCTTGGAAATAGCCTGTATTTTAAAGGAAAAGAGAATAAGGTTTATTAACCTGCAATGGAAGACCTTATAAATTGATCTCTGAAGAGACAAAAACTCAATAAATACTTCTCTACCACAAAAGCAGTTCTCTCACAAGAAAAAATCTGTATTATTATTATTATTTTTGCTAAAAGTGCTACTGTCTCTATTCTTCACACCAAGAACACAATCTGTTATTTTTATCTCATACCCTTTTTTTCATTGTGGGTAAATATAGGCTGATTCCATAAACCATCATTTGATTGTGTGCCTTATAATCGTCAGCATTCAGATTTTATCCATTAATAATGTGAAAAACCTGTGGGAAGGATTTTAAATATTAAAATAAAACCTCTTAGAGTTTGCAATCAGCAAGAGCGTAATTAAAATCAATGGGGAAATTTTTAAAAAATGGTTAATGCAAGCTATTACTTTTGTTCTTCTAGGATATCTATTTCACTTCTTTTGTTCAACAAGCATTTCTGAAAAGTATACTGTATGACTAGCCCAATAATAGACACCAATTTGCATAATTAAACAAGCAAAGATTTTCATCCAAAAGTCACATAACATAACAACAAGATAAAAGTGGCCTTCATTCTCAAGGAAAGTCCAAACTTGGGACCACAGTGCTCTTGAGTTGCCCTACTTGAATCGCAGAAGTTTGACTGTGGCTGTTAAGAATTATTCCTTGCTAGTTACAAGTTTCCTTTCTTATGTCTCCACGTGACTCTTCTTCTGCAATAAAGCACATATTTTATTACATCCATACTTTCCAAAAAAAAAAAAAAAGCAGATATTTTGAAGACCATTTTATTGAATAAATGTTGGCTAAACAAAGCCAAAGCAAATCCTGCCATTGATCTCTTCTGATCTTCTGGGCAAAGGTCACTGTGCTCTGGGGTTCATGTTCCCTGTATGCACTCATCCTTCAGAGTGTGTTACCTGCTTTAGGGGTGCAGGATACCATATGGTTTGCAGAGGAAGTAGTAAGCAAGGTACAGGCAGTGAATCACTATTTCTAAAACTTGTCTGATTTTAATAGTTACTTGGGAAAACTTTAAAACACAGATTCCTAGGTCTCCCCAAATTGCCAAATCATAACCTCTTAGGATATATCTGCAAATCTGAACTTTTGCAAGCTCTCCAGCTGACCTTATTGATCAGGAATATGAAACATCACAGTACAAAAAACCCCTAAGATATTGTCTTAAATTGTTTCTGGGTTAAGCACAATATATAAATAAAAGTTTAAAGCCTGTTAGAGCTGCTACATCTCAGATATGAAGGATCAGATTGGGCCTTAAGGATCCCAGTAGAATTTTAACAGCTTGAAACTGAGATGAAGTCTGTATCTCTTTCAAGTGTCTTATGGCACAGGTAAATAACAGCCATTGTACTTTCATGGGTACTGAGGTATGGAGCCATCCTGTTTTCTATATCCACTAAGGAGGGAGGGATGTGTGGCTGTGAGGGCAGGTCCCCTAGGAATTAAAGAAAAGGCAATTAATTCAAACCTGATGAAAACTCAGCATTCATCTTCTCTGTTGCTGTGGGCTAGGTGAAATAAAGTCATCTCTGGTAAATATTGTACTACTTTATTTTAGCAAAACTTTAAAATAATTTATAGACTATAGAAAATGATTTTGCAAGATATGTAGAGAAAATCCCTTATCACAAACTCAGATCCTGCCAGGAAGAATATTTATTCCAGTGAATATGGTTACGGTATATCTCCTTTTAATGAAGTTATTTGGTTCCTTCCAGGAGGAAAAGTGAAACCAAAGTCCCTAGTCCATTCTTTGGATAAAAAACTCAATAATATTGTTAATAAAGTCATGGTTTGCTTATAAAAATGTACTTCTTAACAAACTTTCTTGGGATAAAAAATATCAATTTTAATAATTCCTTCTTTAAAAAATGTTAATACTTGTCTAGACACAATACTTTTAGTTTGAGAATTATGTTCTATCAGAGTTTCTTATACACAAATGCATCAGAAAAAATTATTATTTTTTCTCATATGTTTTGAAAAATATTAATGACTTTCTGTATATACTTTATATCTCCCACTGTATGGGATTTTATAAAGTTTAATAACTTTGTTCCTGTATCTGCTATCACAGTCTATACTTTTTATCCTTGTTTAACTTTTTTATTATTTTTCTAAGACTATATTACATCTGCCAGAGTTTTTATTCTTATTCAAGACCTATTTATTGAGGTTGTGTTAAGTGTCAGATGCTGTAATAAGGCCCAAAAATATGACAGGTAAAACAAACCCTCAAAATACTTTCTTGGTGATGTTTAAAACTGGGTAAAGTATACCAGTGGCTCAGAAGGTAAAGCGTCTGCCTACAATGAGGGAGACCCGGGTTCAATACCTGAGTCAGGAAGATCTCCTGGAGAAGGAAATGGCAACCCATCCCAGTATTCTTGCCTGGAAAATCCCATGGACGGAGGAGACTGTTAGACTACAGTCCATGGGGTCATAAAGAGTCGGACACCACTGAGGGACTTCACTTTCACTTTCAGAAGTTTGGGGTTTTATGCACCGCAAAGCCTTGACATGCTAAGAGCTTAGCATTATAGGTTTGTCATAGTGGCTCAGCCAGTTAAGGATCTGCCTGCAATGCAGGAGACCTGGATTTGAACCCTGGGTTGGGAAGATCCCCTGCAGAAGGGAATGGCAACCCATTTTAATATTATTGTCTAGAGAATTCCATGGACAGAGGAGCCTGGCAGGGTACAGTCCATGAGGTCGCAAAGAGTCTTAAAACGTGATTAACACTTTCACTTTCTTCACTTTCACTTATCATTAAAAAAGAATCCTTAAAGATCAACTTATGAAACCCAGAGATGCCATATTGCTCACTAGTTGCTCATTTCAGGTAGCATGGAATAAGCCCATCATATGTCTCTGATAACATTTATGACTTCATAGGTGCCTCTCACAAGCATCTCCTCTAATCATTATCTTTAATTGCCTGTGATTATTAATATTTTTTGCTTCTGTCCATCACTTTATTTTGCATTTACTGATTACCTTTCCCAAGCTCCTTCATTTCTTGTTTTACATCTATTGAAATGAATCATTTTAATTTTACTACTCATTTCCCCCCTTCATTGGTTTGAAAATTTTACCTTTCATTTTTATTCTTTTAGTGGTTATATCTATAGAATATAGAGATATAAGTGGACTACATAAGAGCCTTAGAATTACATTAACTTCCAAATCCATGACCCACCCGCCATTTCTATTAGTAATTGTCTCCTACCTTATTTTGAATATTCTATATGAAACTGGAAAGCTTTTACACAACAAAGAACAAATAGTAGAGTGAAAAGACAACTTAAGGAATAGGAATAAATATTTTAAAATCAGATATCTGACAAAGGATTAGTTCTTAAATATACACGGAACTGTTACACCAGCCACCCCCACCCCATTAAAGAAAAAATGGGCCAAGTGCTTATACAAACATTTCTCCAAAGGCATTTGAATGGCCAACAGGAAATGCAAAGCAAAATCACATCACATCTGTGTTGAATCATACTTGGTAGGAGGGCTATTATTAACATATATATATTTATATTTATATATATATATATACACACATACACACACACACACACACAAAAGGTTAATGTTGGTGGTGATGTGGGGGAATTGTTAGACTTATGCACTGTTGGTGAGAATGTTAAATGGGGCAATGGCTATAGAAAACATCATGGAGGCATCTAAACAACTAAAATTAAAACTTGCTTATGATGCAACAGTTTTGCTTCTGGTATACATCTTTTGGATGTAGACAAAAGAATTGAAAATAGGTTCTCAATCCTGTGTTCATAACAGTGCTCTTCACAATAGCTAAGAAATGGAAGCAACCCAAATGTTTATTGTTGATGAATGGGTAAAGAAAATGTGGTTTATACTTTCAACAGAATGTCACTAAAAAGGAAGAAAATTCTGTCAGGCAACAACATGGCTAAACCTGGAGGTCTTCATGCTAAGTGAAATGAGCCAGTCACTGTAGGACAAATACTGCCTGATTCTGCTATATGAAGTATCTAAATTACTCAGACTCATACAACACAGGATAGAATGGTAATTCTCAGGGTCTGGAGGGTGGGAAAGTAAGGGCTGCTANTGGGCTAGGTGAAATAAAGTCATCTCTGGTAAATATTGTACTACTTTATTTTAGCAAAACTTTAAAATAATTTATAGACTATAGAAAATGATTTTGCAAGATATGTAGAGAAAATCCCTTATCACAAACTCAGATCCTGCCAGGAAGAATATTTATTCCAGTGAATATGGTTACGGTATATCTCCTTTTAATGAAGTTATTTGGTTCCTTCCAGGAGGAAAAGTGAAACCAAAGTCCCTAGTCCATTCTTTGGATAAAAAACTCAATAATATTGTTAATAAAGTCATGGTTTGCTTATAAAAATGTACTTCTTAACAAACTTTCTTGGGATAAAAAATATCAATTTTAATAATTCCTTCTTTAAAAAATGTTAATACTTGTCTAGACACAATACTTTTAGTTTGAGAATTATGTTCTATCAGAGTTTCTTATACACAAATGCATCAGAAAAAATTATTATTTTTTCTCATATGTTTTGAAAAATATTAATGACTTTCTGTATATACTTTATATCTCCCACTGTATGGGATTTTATAAAGTTTAATAACTTTGTTCCTGTATCTGCTATCACAGTCTATACTTTTTATCCTTGTTTAACTTTTTTATTATTTTTCTAAGACTAAGTTACATCTGCCAGAGTTTTTATTCTTATTCAAGACCTATTTATTGAGGTTGTGTTAAGTGTCAGATGCTGTAATAAGGCCCAAAAATATGACAGGTAAAACAAACCCTCAAAATACTTTCTTGGTGATGTTTAAAACTGGGTAAAGTATACCAGTGGCTCAGAAGGTAAAGCGTCTGCCTACAATGAGGGAGACCCGGGTTCAATACCTGAGTCAGGAAGATCTCCTGGAGAAGGAAATGGCAACCCATCCCAGTATTCTTGCCTGGAAAATCCCATGGACGGAGGAGACTGTTAGACTACAGTCCATGGGGTCATAAAGAGTCGGACACCACTGAGGGACTTCACTTTCACTTTCAGAAGTTTGGGGTTTTATGCACCGCAAAGCCTTGACATGCTAAGAGCTTAGCATTATAGGTTTGTCATAGTGGCTCAGCCAGTTAAGGATCTGCCTGCAATGCAGGAGACCTGGATTTGAACCCTGGGTTGGGAAGATCCCCTGCAGAAGGGAATGGCAACCCATTTTAATATTATTGTCTAGAGAATTCCATGGACAGAGGAGCCTGGCAGGGTACAGTCCATGAGGTCGCAAAGAGTCTTAAAACGTGATTAACACTTTCACTTTCTTCACTTTCACTTATCATTAAAAAAGAATCCTTAAAGATCAACTTATGAAACCCAGAGATGCCATATTGCTCACTAGTTGCTCATTTCAGGTAGCATGGAATAAGCCCATCATATGTCTCTGATAACATTTATGACTTCATAGGTGCCTCTCACAAGCATCTCCTCTAATCATTATCTTTAATTGCCTGTGATTATTAATATTTTTTGCTTCTGTCCATCACTTTATTTTGCATTTACTGATTACCTTTCCCAAGCTCCTTCATTTCTTGTTTTACATCTATTGAAATGAATCATTTTAATTTTACTACTCATTTCCCCCCTTCATTGGTTTGAAAATTTTACCTTTCATTTTTATTCTTTTAGTGGTTATATCTATAGAATATAGAGATATAAGTGGACTACATAAGAGCCTTAGAATTACATTAACTTCCAAATCCATGACCCACCCGCCATTTCTATTAGTAATTGTCTCCTACCTTATTTTGAATATTCTATATGAAACTGGAAAGCTTTTACACAACAAAGAACAAATAGTAGAGTGAAAAGACAACTTAAGGAATAGGAATAAATATTTTAAAATCAGATATCTGACAAAGGATTAGTTCTTAAATATACACGGAACTGTTACACCAGCCACCCCCACCCCATTAAAGAAAAAATGGGCCAAGTGCTTATACAAACATTTCTCCAAAGGCATTTGAATGGCCAACAGGAAATGCAAAGCAAAATCACATCACATCTGTGTTGAATCATACTTGGTAGGAGGGCTATTATTAACATATATATATTTATATTTATATATATATATATACACACATACACACACACACACACACAAAAGGTTAATGTTGGTGGTGATGTGGGGGAATTGTTAGACTTATGCACTGTTGGTGAGAATGTTAAATGGGGCAATGGCTATAGAAAACATCATGGAGGCATCTAAACAACTAAAATTAAAACTTGCTTATGATGCAACAGTTTTGCTTCTGGTATACATCTTTTGGATGTAGACAAAAGAATTGAAAATAGGTTCTCAATCCTGTGTTCATAACAGTGCTCTTCACAATAGCTAAGAAATGGAAGCAACCCAAATGTTTATTGTTGATGAATGGGTAAAGAAAATGTGGTTTATACTTTCAACAGAATGTCACTAAAAAGGAAGAAAATTCTGTCAGGCAACAACATGGCTAAACCTGGAGGTCTTCATGCTAAGTGAAATGAGCCAGTCACTGTAGGACAAATACTGCCTGATTCTGCTATATGAAGTATCTAAATTACTCAGACTCATACAACACAGGATAGAATGGTAATTCTCAGGGTCTGGAGGGTGGGAAAGTAAGGGCTGCTATCAATGAGTGTGAAGTTTCAGCTGTACAGAGGCAGAAATTTTTGAGGTATGCTATACAACACTGAGCCTATAATTAACAGTATTGTTTTATGCACTGAAAATTTTTTTTTACCAAATTTCATGCTATGTTCTTACCAGAGTCATTTAAAATAAAGAAAAACTACAAATTGTCATTGTTCTTTTTATATTTGGTAACTTATTTTATTTAAAAATACATTTATCTATATTAAGGTCATTTTATAATTTTGTTCTAGTTTCTACTGTACAGAAAAATGAACCAGCCGTACATGAACTTATATCCACTCCCTTTTGGACTTTCTTCCCAGGAAATGGAGCTAAGAGATCCATGAGTTGGACATGACTTAGTGATTAAATGCCCCATTCAGGTCACCACAGTGCATTAACCAGAGTTCCCTGAGATACACAGTATGTTCTTTTAGTTATCTATTTTATGCATAGTATTAACAGTGTATATGTGTCGATTCCAGTTTCTCATTTCTTTCATCCCCTTCCCTTCCCTCCTTGGTATACATATATATGTTCTCTACATCTATATCTCTATTTCAGCTTCATGAACAGAATATATCAAAACTATACCATTCTTATAGATTTCACATATATGTGTTAATAATTTTTGTTTTTCTGACTTACTTCATTATGTATGACACCCTCTAGGTCCATCCAAGGCTCCGTAAATGACTCAATTTTGTTCCTTTTTATGGCCGAGTAATATTCCATTGTATATATGTACCACATCTTCTATTTTTCTTCTTTTTTTTAGTTTCCATTTCACTTTTGTTCATTGCTTCATCCTTCCTTAGTGGTTCTTTCTGAGATGGTGTATGACCATAAAAACCATTTTTATATTCTAAAGAAATATATTTCACCTTTATTTTTGAATAATAGTTTTCTTCATTTTAGTGTTTTAAATTGGTCTTTTACCCTTCAAAATATTAAATGTATTTTACATTGTCTTTTGATACTTATTGCTGTTGTTTAAGAGTATGTCTTTGTTCTAACCATCATGCCTGTGTAACCAAGATGGCTTGTTTGTTTAACAGCCCCTCGGAGCTTCTTCCTTTGTCTTTAATGTGCTCCCCTCTTCATAACAGGTGTTGAGTGGGAGTTTGCTTTTATTAAGTTTCTTGGGCTCAAAGTGTTCTCCTAGAATCTTTTATCTTATTTTTCAGAGTCCATCACTAGAGAATTCTCTCTAATTTTTTTTATTAAGTATCATCTTTTCTCTGTTCTTTCCTTCTGTATAATCTCTTAGACCTACATCACCTCTTCTCATTCTTCTTTCCTGTATTTGTCTTGATTTACTTTCATACTTTCTACAAGCTTATATTTTTTGTGCTTTATTTTAAATGATTTCCTCAGAACTATTTTCCAATTTACTGATATTCTTCTCAGTTGGTTATTTGTCTGCTTCACCATTTCTACTTGATGATCATTTTACTCATTATTTGAGAAGAATATTTATATGTCTGTAGTATTTCTCACATCTGCAAAACACTTTATTAGAAATTTTCAGAATTTATCTTTGACAGCTTTATCAGATAGATAACAAATTTGGTAACATTCAAGAGAGAAAAGTTATTGATCTAGAGATTATGGAAGTTTTTATTTAAAGTCTATATATGTTAGTGAAGTTTTTGAAATAAGTATAGAAACCCAGGAAATTTATTTGGGGTTTATGCCAGACATATTTTCCCTGCCAGCTATTAACCCTTAGGCAATACCTCACTCCTAGGTCATTACTATAATTAGAAGACAAATATTTAAAAACAACAGAGGTACATTAGTGTATACATTTTTTTTACTTAGGAGCTATTATCATAATTGGTATGTATAGAGGATTTCGGAGAATTTTCGATTAACTCATCACTCAGGAAAATCAGTTGATTAGATTATCTTTCATTTTCAATTCACATTATTATAATTAACTTGTTCTTGTAAGTACTGTTGGGGTAATGTAAGAACATTAGAAGCTGTTTTCCATTATAAGCTTGTATATTGTAGCAAAGTAGATTAGTAGTTTACTATTAAATTGAAAACACATCTTATTAGGAACATCTAATTCTGATGAAGAAAAGTGCAATGTGCCATTTATGCTCTTCATGTGGAGGTACAGATGTTAAAGGGAAAAGGGCTTGTTCTTGTTGAGTATTTCATCTCATGTATCCCAGTAAGAACATCTGATCTTGGACTCTGTTTAGCTATTGCAACAGCTGTTGGGTCTCTGATTGGGTTTGAAGCCTTCCCTCTGAATTGTACTAATATAGTTTGCAGAATGAAGTCAGTAGAAGTCACCACACAAGTTTTCCTTTTAAATTGTTCCACAAGGCTGAGAGCTGAGTGATTGCTACACATATGATCTCTCATGTCTCCCCAACAAATTAACCCCCCACAACCGGTTTCTTCCCATTCAGCCTGTGATTTTGTTGTTGCCTTCTGTCGGGTAATTTTTAGCTTTTCCCTGGCATTCAGCCTAGTGTTATCTGTGAGTATGTTGGTACATCTGTTTGTATTCAGAATTTATTTTATATCATCTTTAATATTAGTAACAGTATCTTTGAATTGAAATTTTATAAATAATAAGTGTTTGTTGCTTAATGAAATAGCTTGCTTAGTATAAATAGTATGAGTGTTTGGGGCCCATCTGACTACTGAAAGTATTGAACCTGATGATACCCTGAAAAGAAACCTTGCATTTAGAATCTGATCTGCTCAGATTTTATTTGACCCTCTAACTGTTTTAAGATTCTACAATCATAAAGTATGAAGGGAAACCAGGAATTGAGAAGAAAGTTGAGAAAATGACTAATGGCCAAGAAACCACATCTTTTGGACGAGAAAGTAGGTCTAGTGGACAGCTACCACAAGAAGCACAGTGGGCTGGAAAACGCTTGGTCACTGTGGTTATATATGCAGAAAATAGAGGCAGAAAACATTAAATAAATAAACAGACTATCAAAGATGTTTCAAAACTCTGTCGCAGGAGATTTGCGATGGTTTGCAATTTTGGTTTTGTTTTCCATTTTTTTTCATTTATTCCTTACATAAATGGGTCTTGGTATCTCTGTTTTGGCAAGTTAAGTTCCTGCCCTATACCTTCCCATTTAAAATAGTCCCAAATCTGGGACTTCCCTAGGAGTCCAATGGTTAAGACTCTGCACTCCCACTGCAGGGATCACCAGTTTGATCCCTGCTCAGGGAACTAAGATCCCACATAACTCAAGGTACAGCCAAAAAATAAAAGAAAATAAAATGATGGAGAATTAAAAAAATAAATAACCCCAAATCCCAGGATCAGTGAAGTCAGGCTATACCTGTGCTCCGTGTCTACAGAGAAGAAAGCAAGGTTATTATAGCAAAGACCATCAGATTTAAAGTAAGATGAACTCAACTAGAATCTTGGCTCCACTCCTTACTATGCACAGGATCGTGGGCAAGGCACTCAAATTCTCAATTTTTTTTTTCAAATACAAAATGAAAGTGATAAAAGATAATTTGTAGGGCACTTAGCAAATTAATGTGATAGTGCATTAGAATAATAAAAAATAAAGGTATAGTTATAAAGTTCTTGAAATAAAAACAAACTATGGAGTAAAATATTTCATGTTCTACAAAGGGAGGAAGTAAAAGGAAATTTACAAATTGTACAAGTGAACCTACAGAAGCTTTGGAATCACTTTCTCTGGAGGTCATGAAATGTTGGGAATGGTTTTAATGTGACAAAGCTAGAAGGAAAAGCTACTTAATCTTTCAGATTCCTTTCCAGGTTTATATGTCTTTTATATAATTAGTAGTATTAAATATTTTAATTTTTCTCCTTTGAAAATAGTTATCATTAGAGGTAGTGAATTACTAAATATTTTAGAAGAGTTATCTTGGTAAAATAATTCCTGTAATTCCATTTTTGTCTTTCAAGCTATTTTCAATATTTAAGTTTTACATGATCACAAACAAAATTATTCCCCAAATACTAAACTACCTAGATTACTAGATTGTATACATAATGAAAGAAATATACCTTTGTTTCCAAATTAGAATGGACAGACTCAATCTTTTTGTAACTGCAAGCCCAGAGGACACATTGGTCAAAGGATTTTCTTGACCATGGCTCTGGCTGTATATATTTGGTACAATTTAGGTGACACCATGATGGGAGCAAAGTTGACTGAATATCTGTCAGAGTCATGTCAAAATCACCACCCCCCAAGATGAAAAACATACCTCTACATAGTTCATTTGTTTCCCAGAAGAATATCAGCTCAAGAATTTGGGGCAGGATGGTAGTGGGGAAATGGAACATCAGTACTTTATCCAACATTATTGTTTTCAAATATGGATACCAAATGTGTCCAAATGCCTTTAGTTTGAGTCTCAATGTTCTCAATCCTCTGGCAGGCTTTATTTCTTCCATTTCAGAGGCTGCCACCTCCCAACTTCCTGATGCAACCATTCCTGCTCTCATGGACACTTCTGTTTGTGAATTCCCAAGCTGCTGTAAGATCTCTAGCTCTGGTTGGGTATGCACATGACCCCAGAGTGGACAAGTTCTTTATGTCCATCTTTCTAGAGTCCTCCAGCTATGGCTGAGTCTTCCCTGAACTCTGTGTGTCCTTTTGTTTGGGATAAGTCATGAAACTCTACTGTTGAACGTCTACCCTGTGCTTTTACATAAGCTTTTTCCAATAACAGGATGTGTTTTGTGGGAATCAACCAGTCAATTTTTAAGGAAATCAATCCTGAATACTCATTGGAAGTACTGATGCTGAAGCTGAAGCTCCAATACTTTGGTTAACTGATGGGAACAGCCAACTCATTGGAAAGACCCTGATTCTGGGAAAGATTGAAGGCAGAAGGAGAAGAGGGCAACAGAGGATGAGATGCTGGATGGCATCACCGATACAATGGGCATGAACTTGGGCAAACTCTAGGAGATGGTGAGGGACAGGGAGGTCTGGCGAGCTGCAGTCCATGGGGTTTTGAAGAATCAAACATGACTGAGTGACTGAACAACAACACCCCCCCCAAATTTTAAACTCATTTTCCATATCATTTTCTCTGAGGGGTACTGGTGGAATCCACTTCCTTTTCTGTCCCCACTTTGGATTAAGAACCATTGTCAAAACCTTTCTGTCCACTACAGATTCTCTTCACTGGATTTTTCATATTTGACTCCCTCCTCCTCAAATCACCCTTCTGCGTTCAGGGTAACTGTTTTATGTCTGTATCTATTTGCTTTAAAAACTAGTTGATTTGTGACCCTATACTTGCTGTAATCAGAGATATCTTGCTTACCACCAACACATGTACTAGCTTCTCCCAAGAAAGTTTCTTCAAGACTCTATAGGGAGGGATGTTCTTTGCTAAATTATCAGTTATCATTTTCTGTACTAGTCTATGAATCACTTTTAAAAGATATGAATAAAAACAGTTTAATTGCATTGATTAATTCATTAATTTGATAAATATTAATACTTATGGATACAAAGTGCCAGGTACTAATTCAGGAATATAAAATGAAAAATGGATCTTGTTACTTTTTCATAGTGTAATTTTATTAAATAAATGAACCCATTGTTCTGAAATAAATTGTTAATGGGATTATCATTCACAGAGAGTGTTCTCTCTCATCCCCTCCCCAGAGTGCATCTGTCTAGTCATAACTGATATTTTCAGGTCTCCACTCATACTGCCAACAGTTAAAATCCCCTCATATGGCATGTGCAATTATACTCTTATGAAGTGTTGGAATTTCACCAAATTTTTTACCAAAGTAGTCAATAAATGATTAATTGACTAATTCATTCAGGTACTTCTTCCTTGCCCTCTGACTTACCACCCAGGATGGCAACAAGTTGTGAAAAAGGGAAAGGTTAGGAAAAAGCCTAGTGTCTGAGTAAGCCACAGTTGGACTATCAGTCTCCATATGGAGCTACTATGGGGTGTGGTAATGCAGTCTTGTTGATTTCCCAGTTCTGTACTCTACTCATTGAAAGAATAACTCCTATTATTGGAATTGACAATTCTTTTCTCTCTTCTTGTCAAAATACACACACATTTCAAGGAGGGGAAAATCTGGAGTAATGTACCCATTAGCATACAAGACACAGGTAGTTTTTGTTTTCATGTTTTGAGTTCCTTTTTGAAGTAACAATTATCTCCTGTGCCCAGTTATTCTACATTATTTCATTAGCAGGTCTTATTATAATCTAAAATTTTTGGCCTTGTTCTGATAATGATGGCTATTCAAATAGTACCGTTTGCTGAGGTTTCCAGCACTAGAAAGTTGTATAGGCTTTTCTTCTGACAACATTAAAAAAAATTTCTCTATCCAGTCAGTAAATGCTAGTTAAAAATTCTGGAAATCAGATTTTAATAATATTTAGCAGTGTGTGTTCTCTATCCTCTGTATCCAGTTTAAGAAATCATGACTGTTTTAACAGGTTTGCTTCTGATACCTTGCATGCTTCAATGTTATTTCCAACAAACAAAGGAATCACTGTACTAGGCAGCTTGGTTACACTTATTTAAAGAATGAACCAATTATTGACTTTATAAAAGTATAAAACAAAGTTTCTGCTAGTCATTTAATGACTAGGAACACACATATATATGCATACAAACATCAGCAGATAAGTCATCTAAGGTTTTATCTGAACCCAGAAGGAATTAATCCAAATCTTTGAAAGCAATGAGGCTCATGGTGAACTCCATCACAAAAGTCACATTATTCTAACATAAAATAGAACTTGACATTTGGCCTAATTATACTTTCCAAGTCTTTAATATTCTTATCATTATGGATATTTAAATAAGGAAAACTACTCTGATACCTTTTGCCCTTTTTATGTTTCATATTCCTTTGAATTAAAAAAGAAATTAAAGTTTTCTCAACTAGAAGTTTTAATAGATAAATGAATAATACATAAAAATAAATAATTTTAAAACTTCTTTTTCTTGATATTTTAGACCAAGAAATATTTCCTATTTCTTTATTAGAAGAAGCATCTATTACTCTTTTCCCAAATGTATTTGAAAGAGGATAGAGTCCTACATGAGTTATGATCCTATGCAACTTTGAACTTTGACTTATTCATTCCCAATCATTTATAGTGTTTTCTTTACATATGGTTTAGTATTACTTTAATGGATTATACAAATTACAGGGAGAAGTGCATTCCAAAAATTCATCTCATTGTACTTCATTATGTGCACAAAAAATATGAAATTTCAGATTGCCAGTTTGATTTTTACAAAAGAATGTAGAGTCACTTACTCAGGTGTCACTTAGGCTTCCCTGGTAGCTCAGACGGTAAAGCGTCTGTCTACTGTGGGAGACCTGGGTTCGATCCCTGGGTCGGGAAGACCCCCTGGAGAAGAAAATGGCAA
Organism: Neotragus moschatus; assembly: GCA_006410615.1. NCBI lineage: Eukaryota > Metazoa > Chordata > Mammalia > Artiodactyla > Bovidae > Neotragus > Neotragus moschatus. The sequence continues at coordinate 147,900 of SJYA01001578.1, read as the reverse complement.
CCCACTCCAGTATTCTTGCTTGGAAAATCCCATGGACCGAGGAGCTTGGTAGGCTACAGTCCATGGGGTCGCAAAGAGTTGGACACGACTGAGCGACTTCACTTCAAGACATCATTCTATACTATTTTCAACTTGAATCAATTTTTAGAAAAAATATTAATGATTTACAGAAAGATTAATGGATGGCTGAGGTGATGGCATCATAACAGGTTTTCTTTAAGGAAGGAGAAATTATTAAGGTGAATAAGCTGTTAAATATTCAGGGGCTCAAATAAAGTAAGAATTAGAAGTGGTTTTACTTCTGAAATGTAAACTAAATGTAATTATTTTCACTCACCTATAATTGAGCATTTATTAGGTTTAATACATAGAAACAACAGGTCTGGTGTATTTTCTGCTATTTGTTTCAAGGTAAAGATGTAATTCTTGCTTTGGAGAGCTCATCCTTTATCATGGTTTAATTATTTAGATCTTTTTTATATATGCCCATACAAATCATGAATTATTAGCTGTAATTTGATGATTTATAATTTAACTTTTTTAATGAAAATTGGACCCTAACCTCAATATATCCAAAAGTATACTCCGCCTCCTGTCTTCCATTTAAAACAATGCCTCCTAAGGCTGTTATGGTATGTTTGATGCAGTCTTATGTTCCCACTCTCTATGGCTTAAGATCTTTGAATCAATACACTTCTCTCCTTCAGAACATCAAAAACGTTTCTAAAACTTACCAAATTATGTCTCTCATTCCTCTTGCAAATGCATTTCCTCCATCTACTATTCTTCATTTTCACTGCTGCTTCTGTTGCTTCTCTGTCCTTCAATTGCAACAATGACTTTCTTTCTAAATTAGGATCCCTGATGTTGGCTTTTCTTCATTGTATCAATCCTATCTTGTCCTGTCAGATTAGTAATCTGGACCACAGTCCGGATGCGTACATATCCAGTTCATCCAACAGGCTTTATGACTAACCGTGAATTTATCCATCTTTATGTCATTTATAAAAGTTATCATAGTACTTGCACACATAGACTGATCAAAAGACCTGCCTCAAATGAATAGATGAACAATGGAATAAACCTCCCTCAACACTAGTTCACTCGTCATATTGCAATAGTAAATATATCTCAGATAAAATTATATAAATAAAAAATTGCAGAACCTTTCAACGCCTTGTGGTTCTGTTCTCTGTTATGTCCCCCCACATCAAATATTGAATATTAAATTCTTCATATCCTTCCAAGACCTTGGCTATTACATTCTGCTTGATAATTTCTGTGTTTGCTGTAGGCAAAGTCAAGCTTTTAACCCTTGTATTTTCCTTGCAATGTACATCCTCATAGTTTTCCTTGAATAATTTTTTAGGTGTGTAATCTGGGTGTCTTGCATCTAGTACTTCCCTGTTTAACCATATTATCAACAATTTCTGGATTCTACTTCAGAGAAATCACCTTGGTGCTGCTACTAAATCACTTCAGTTGTGTCTGACTCTGTGCAATCCATAGAAGGTAGCCCACCAGGCTCCCCCATTCCTGGAATTCTCCAGGCAAGAACACTGGAATGGGTTGCCATTTCCTTCTCCAATGCATGAATGTGAAAAGTGAAAATGAAATCACTCAATCATGTCTGACTGGTAGTGACCCCATGGACTGCAGCCTACCAGATTCCTTTGTCCATGGGGTTTTCTAGGCAAGAGTACTGGAGTGGGGTGCCATTGCCTTCTCCAGAGAAATCACCTTACCAGCACAAAAATAAAAACCTTCCTGCAAAATGGATCCTCCTCCCAACATATTTCTGGATGTCCTCAAAAATGTACATCCTAAATGCACTGAACCTAGTTCATTGCTATCCCCCCAAAATTATGCACCATGACCTTCCTTTTCTGTTGCAGTTTATGCTTAATATTTGAAGAAGCCATCCTATTCATGCCTATTTTGAGAACGACACTGAGCATACACTGCTGTTTCTCAAACCTCTGAGTTCCTGATCCTCATGTGTCAAACCAGAAAAGTATCTTGAACCAAAAATAGAAAGAATGGTTTCTCCCTAACTCTTGCCCTTACTTGCACCCAAGCTCTAATAACACAATACTGCTCAAGAGCAAACATCTTGAGAAATTAGCTCTTTGTCTTCTAGCCTTCTTAATACATGCCAACAGAACAATAACCCAACAGAGTCAGGACCAGCTAAACTTTTCTTTCAGGTCAGATTATTTTTCCATAGTACACAGCATGGTCTGCAACCCATCAGGGTCTCATCCCATCCACAAACTTAACTTCCTCTCTCTTTCTATCCAGAAGATAAGGCTCTCATCTCTACCATTTGCAGTGTCAGCTTGGTCCAGGATATTCTCACATTGGCTTCATTACTCAATCACATCTAGATAGATTAATCCTTAATTTATTAACTTGCTTCTCTTATCTCAATTTCCTTACATTTCTCCTTATTTCAGCCTACTTTTCACGTTAGACTGTGCCTGAATGGCTGACCTTCATTTGGAAACAGATTTATCATCCATTGGCTCCCATATTCCTTCCATATTTTGCATTCTGCTCAGCCCTATATCCTCCCAATTACTCTCTTCACCATTTTACCCAAAGCTTTGTTACTTTGTCTCTCCTTATTCCCTAGTAAACAACATCTCAGTAAGTAAAAGGAAAGCATCTCTCTCTTCTCCTTCAGCTCTCCAAAGTTTTCATGAATGTTCTTTCTCTTGCTAGAAACACTCTTCCTATTCCCACATCCAACCCAGAACCTTGGCCTAGGCCAAGAACCATCTTCTTAAACTGTGAGTGATTTTGATGTGATTTTGAATTTTCAACTTTGTGGTTTTATTTTTATTCAAAGTAAAAAAGGGAATTCTGTACCAGCATTCACATTGTTTGCCTCTTTCATAATTGCAGTGACTTGCAATATGATGATGTGTGCTCATTAAACTGAATGAAGACAATGCTTGATAAACTGACATACAAGACAGGAACAGGCCAACTCCTGGTTTTCTTTCAATGCCTTTTCACAGGATCATTATCCATCTTAGATGCACTTTTCTCACACTCTGTGCTCGGTAAGTAAAGGCATTTTTGCCTTTTCCTCTCAAGCTACTATGGATATTTCTTTCTTCTGTTCTTCTATCCAAGGCACACTTGTATCCATCTTATTGCAATTGCTGGCCAGCTTTGTAAAGTTTAATTGCCTTTCCCAAAGTTCTCATTTCCTAACAGTTGGGACTGTTTTCCCTCTTGAAGTACCTAATGAATAGCAAAATATTTGGTACACACTTAACACATAATATGTATTTATTGTTTATTAAGTTCCAAATGAAAATAAGATATGGTTATTTTTATTGAATTAGTGGATTTTACTGTATGTAGTATATTATTGTATTATATTGCAGTTTTCATTGTGGGGATAAATTTTCTACCTCGAACATCTAAAATAGGAATAATGCAATATCACATATATGTAGAAGCTTAAAAAAATAGATACAAATGTATTTATGTACAAAACAGAAATAGACCCATAGACATAGAAAACAAGCATGTTTTCTAAAGGGGATGCAGGGATAAATTAGGAGTTTGGGATTGACTTATATAAACTACTGTACATAAAACAGATAGTTAACAAGTGAATACTATAGAGTACAGAGAATTATACTCAATATTTTGTAATAACCTATAAAGGAAAAGAATCTGAAAGAAAACATATGTGTGTATGCATAACTGAATCACTTTGCTATACACCTAAAACTATAAATTTCAAATAAAAATGAATAAAAATTTAAACATTAAAAACAAATGAACATTAAAAATAAAAGCAAAAAAAAAAAATAAGAAAAGCAGAAGCAGACTCACAGACACAGAGAATGAACCAATGGTTACCAGTGGAGAGATGGAAGGGAAGAGGGGCAAGATAGGTATAGGGGACTAAGATACAAACTATTATGTATAAAATAAATAAACAGAAGGGAATGTAGCATTATTTTCTTATGGAATCTATAAAGCTCTAAAGCTAAAATCAATAGAAGAGTTCTAAGAATATCCAGTACTTGCAGCAGCAGTTGCAACTTGTAAGAGGTCAACGTGGATGGAAATAGAATTCATTGGAATTAACAGATGTTCATATTGTAAAAAAAACTTTTTTCTTTTCTTTTAATTTTAATTAATTAATTAATTTTTTTCTTTATTTTACTTTACAATACAGTGTTGGTTTTGCCATACATCAACATGAATCCTCCACGGGTGTATACGTGTTCCTAATCCTGAACCCTCTACCCACCTCCCTCCCCATACCATCTCTCTGGGTCATCCCAGTGCACCAGCCCTAAGCATCCTGTATCCTGCATTGAACCTAGACTGGTGATTCGTTTCTTACATGATATTATACATGTTTCAATGCCATTCTCCCAAATCATCCCACCCTTTCCCTCTCCCACAGAGTCCAAAAAACTATTCTATACATCTATGTCTCTTTTGCTGTCTCACATACAGGGTTATCATTACCATCTTTCTAAATTCTTATATATGCATTAGTATACTGTATTGATGTTTTTCTTTCTGGCTTACTTCACTCTGTATAATTGGCTCCAGTTTCATCCATCTCATTAGAACTGATTCAAATGTATTCTTTTTAATGCCTGAGTAATACCCCATTGTGTATATGTACCACAGCTTTCTTATCCATTCATCTGCTGATGGACATCTAGGTTGCTTCCACATCCCGGCTATTATAAACACTGCTGCAATGAACATTGGGGTACACGTGTCTCTTTCAATTCTGGTTTCCTCGGTGTGTATGCCCAGCAGTGGGATTGGATTGCTGGATCATAAAGCAGTTCTATTTCCAATTTTTTAAGAAATCTCCACACTGTTCTCCATAGTGGCTGTACTAGTTTGCATTCCCACCAACAGTGTAAGAGGGTTCCCTTTTCTCCATACCCTCTCCAGCATTTATTGCTTGTAGATTTTTGGATCACAGCCATTCTGACTGGAGAGGTAGGAGGTTTTCTACATTTTACCTATTGTAATACACATGCAGTAAATAATTACTCAAGATTTTCAGAGACATGTTGACTATCTTTCTCATACATATTTCTCTTAGAGCTTAAGAAAGGAGAAATCACGCTTAAACTATGATGTCATCAGACAGAAATAACTTCATATAATGTCTACAAGACACCATACTAGAGGTTACCTTGGGAGAGACCAGCCAAAATAATAAGATTCTCATGCTAAGAATAAATGAATAATGTCTATGCTGCTTTCATTACTTTTGTTCCCTGTGACAAAGATAAAGTTAATTATTCAGAGATAGCAAAGAAGTCTGTTTATTGAATGTGACATGCTAGATGCAATTCCGGATTGCACTGTATTGTAATACTAAAGATCAAGCAACTTTTAATCGGCTTCAAATGCAATTTTTAATTGAGCCCATTTATTGGACACGTGAGCTGTATTGAAAATTCTCTCAAATCAAAAACTTAGTAAAGATTATTGCAATTAAAAAGTGACTCTAATAAGCTGAGTTTCTTTTTGCTAAGATTCTCTTTCAGTAAGTTGAATTTTAAGTCAGCCCATTACAAATTATTTTTGTTAAAAGTTAGTATTGATTTAATGTGAACCGTATGTTTTTTTTTTTTTCATAAATGTGTCCTGATTCTTTTTGACCTCTAGCTTATTTCACATTCTTTGTCTTCACTAAAAAGAGTTCACTGATACACTGTGTCTAGATGATGCCATGACATCTGAATGAAAGATTTGATATTTGTCATCCACATGCTTAGCCTTCTTGATGCCATCTGGATGTTTGGCCCTGCACTTACAAACCATCTGGGTTTGTTACTATATTTTCCACTTTTCATCCAGATGTTTTGTCACTGTGTGGACCAAGCATGTGGCATTGCCTATAAAGTGTAATTGCATAAAAATAAATAACACTATGTAAGCAATTAAGGGGGAAACATTTCCCATCTACAAATATCAACAAATTTTTCTTAATAATGCAATCATAGCAGAATAGATTTTCCTTGCTCTATCTTAACATTTTAAATTTCATTTCTGAACAATAAGGGATAAGTATAAAACATTCTATCAAATTCAAGGAAATATTCAAAATTTAAACAGTTTCTAACAGAAATATGCAATTCAAGATATTTTTACATTTTTGTTATAATTTATTTATTAATTGCAAGTATGGTAAAACTTCCCTGGTGGCTCAGATGGTAAAGCATCTGTCTACAATGTGGGAGACCTGGGTTCGATTCCTGAGTTGGGAAGATCCCCTGGAGAAGGAAATGGCAATCCACTCCAGGACTATTGCCTGGAAAATCTCATGGACAGAGGAGCCTGGTAGGCTACAGTCCATGGGGTTGCAAAGAATCGGACATGACTGAGTGACTTCACTTTATGGTAAATCTATGGAAATAACAAAATATCTTCCAAATTAAATTCAATGTATTAAGAAAATTTACCCTAAATCACATTTTATAAAAATCTGTTTTGGATTTTTTTATACAGAAATATGTATTTCCTCAATCATTTGCTCCAATCTCTAATAGATATTTGCATCCATGATTCTGGCACCTATATTCCTATACATCTTATACTGTTGTTCCAGGGATGACATATATATACACACACACACACACACACACACACACACACACCACTTCAGATCACTATGGCAACTAAAATGTCTAATATATCTGATTAGATTTGCTATCAAATCTTAGTATTATTTAACACACGGAGACTATATATTATATAATAAGCATATATTTCCAGAAAAGAATAAGTAAAGAGGAACTAATTTAGAAGTAATGAATATATCCCAGAATTTTCCTGGTACCACTTTCAAATTCTTTGTAAACAAGTAAGAGTGTATAGTTTTATGAATCCATGGGATATTTTGATGAAACCATCCTAAACATATGGTGAGAGAGTTTCATTCAACTAGCTTTTTATCTCAGGTGTAATAGTTTTAACTTTGGGCCCAGAATTTAACAGTAGGGATGCTGAGAAAGCATAAGGGAGACATTGATCAAGATGGGAATAGACTGGAGCCCTAATATAGAAAACATTCCTGCATGGAAATATTTAGCAAGAAAAAGACAAGACAGAAGATGGGAGAAATAATGAGAAAAGTTTTTTTTTTTTTTCCCCAACTTACTTAAGTGTTATAATAATTAAAATGTATTAAAAATGATTTATGCCCTCAAGGGCAGAACTAGAATTAGAATTCAAAGAAATGTTTTGCTTCAGTGCCATGGAAGAGCTGCATGGCTTGTGGAAGCGAGTTCCCTATCAACAGAAGATTCATGCAGGGAACTCAATTAAAGTTAGGAACTCAATTAGATGACTGCTAGGGTCTTCTCAAAAAAAAAAAAAGCTTAACGTCTTCAGTGTCCAGAATACTGCCTGACATATTGACATATAATGGATGTTTAACACACATGCAATGAATAAATGCTGAAGTTGTATTTCAAGTATCATTGTCCAAATTGAGACAAGTAGAATTATGATTTTATAGTATGGCCATTTGCACCCTCCAGGGCACTCTGTTCTACTGAATAAAATGTGAACTTGTACAAATAGTAGGCCTTGTAAAAATTTAATTATCAAATAGAGTCTGTGTAGTATGATTTTTATGTGGTTGTAAATTTTGAAGTAACTGTATAAGGCCAAATTAAGTAGATTCACATATAGCTAAGAAAACCTACCATATTAAAGACCAAAGTGTTATATCTCAAAAAGTCTGGTAAAAGTTCTTTTCCCTTGGCACTGAAACAATCTGGTCAGTTATAATAATACTATTACAAATTTTCCAAACCTTGCAATAGTGCTCAGTTCAGCAAGATGGTCCCAGTCCAGGAGGCCTTGGAGAATGGAAACTGGTGGGATGTTGTTAAGTACCACATGCCCTGTCATGCTTGCCCAGAAGAGATGCATGGCATATGGAACTGGCCACACTGCATGCATATGAATTGCTATTTCTCTCTCTGTACACCTCCTGAGAATACATAGTTGATTTTGTAAAAACTAAGTATACGCGTAATAAAGTTCCAGTCTATTTGATCAACTTTCAAAAGCATGATTTACCTCATATCTACCTTCAGCAACTCTGTATGACATTCCCAATCCGAGAGCCAAATTACTCCCAACCTCACATAGTCATATTGCTTCTCTGGAGTCACCAGGCTACCATAAGAAAGACAGAGTACTCTCATTTGCAAGAGCTTTATTGGTCTTATGACCCTTGATGCATAATAGCAACAAGGAGAAAGTTTTTCCAAGTCTCAAATATAGAAATATGTTTCCTTTTCAAGGGAATATATTCCTCAGACATCTCTTCCATTGGAACATTACTTACAATCCCTACTTCATGTACATTCTCTCATAATTGTGAATACTAAAATAAGCAGTAAGGCTATTATGAAGGGATGTGCATAATTACCTATGAGGTTTGGGCTCTTTGTTTATTTTCTTTTTTTCCATATGCCTAGTGAGCAGCAGCCAATCATCCCTTAATAAGCCGCTATCTAGATAATCCCCCTCCCTACATCCTGTCACAGGATACATTCCAGTAAGTGGTTAAGAGTCCTTTCCACATGCAGTGTCAAAACATCAGAGGAAAAGCAAGCACTAGGCTTAAATACTTCTTACATCACATAGAGAAGTAAAGACTTCAATTCTAATTAACTATTTTCTAGTTGCGAATGAGGACTACAAAATGTTCTAAGATGAAAGGAAATGCAGTGGGCAGTACTACAGTTAAGAAAAGGTTCTATCCAGATGGGCAAATTATCCTATTCAAAGAGAAAGAATGCAATCAATTCACAGAGGCAAGAATGAGATTTCCACTGCACAACTCTGCTCTCTAAACAAGGAGGAGGACAGTAAAATATGTACTCTCTTTTGAGCACTTGATTTTTAAACTTGAACATGAATTCATATATTGAAGCTATATTTATGAAATCCTTATTACAAGACAAGTGACTGTGAAAGCACAGAAAAATAACAGTTAAATAGGCTGGAATTTGCAACCTGCTCAAATGGTTTTAAGATCTGATGGAATTAAGTGCACTGGACCAGCTAGAGGCCCATCCCAGGAGACAAAGTCCGCATCCAGCTTATGCACCAGGATTCAGTCTGTAGAGAAGTTCTGTTGATTTTGATGATCATTCTACACTGGGGAACTTCCGAGAGAGATATGGATAGTGGAAAGGAATACCGCAAGAAGACGTTCAGGTTGACCTGCAAATATGGCTACCAGGGAAGATCGCATAGAGATTCTGTCTGAGCTCTTTAGGGAATAGAGTGTCATTGTTTAGCATTTTTCTCCAATCAAATTATACAGACTCAGTTTCCATAAAATTCTTAAAAGTTAACCACGACTCACTGAAGAGAAAATTTTCAAATAAATGTTATCGTCAATGTACGTCAAACTCACTAGCACTAGCAGAAGCATAATATACTTTTTATAGTTTAGGAGATAAAAACTGTGCTAACAGTCCTTCATGTAATGTAAGGCATGTTGTTCTCAAAGCAGACAGCAGAGGTGGCTTTAATGGGATCACTGACTGCAGTTATTTGGAATATAAATTTTTAGGAAAGCAAACTCCCCCAAACTGCATTGGCTGTTTTTAGATAAAGATGAGTTGTACTTCAAATGAATGTATCTTTCCTAGAAAGGCACTAGGGCAGCAAATGAACATGGAACTAGTTGGGTTTCTTTCTTTGAGTCATATCTTGGCCTTTCTGGCAGACTAATTGAAGGCAACTAGCTTTTACTGAAAGGCTACTCTAAAAGTAGATAGATTAAGATTAGATTATAATAGGCACTTTTGATTATTTTCGTTGTTTAGTCACCACGCCGTGTCCAACTCTTTTGCAATCCGATAGACTGTAGCCTACCAGGCTCCCCTGTCCACAGGATTTCCTAAGCAACATTACTGAAATGGTTTGCCATTTCCTTCTTTTATTATTCAGTCTTCCCTGGTGGTTTAGAAGGTAAGAAATCTGCCTACAGTGCAGGAGGCCTGGATTCAATCCCTGGGTTGGTAGGATCCCCTGGAGAAGGGAATGGAAATCAAAGTCAGACACGACTGAGTGACTAACACACTTCTTTGATCTAGTGTGTTGAATAGTATCCTCTTCCAAATTAATGTTCATTTAGAACCTCAGAATGTGCCCTTATTTGGAAATACATTTTTTATAAATGAAATTAAGATGAGATCTTACTGGGTTTAAGTCATATTAAGTCATAATGAGGAGTAGATGGCCATGGTAAGACAGAAGCAGAGACTGGAATTACGCTTCCACAAGCAAAGGACAGTTTGGGGCCATTAGAAGGTGGAAGAGTCAAGGAAGGATTCTTCCTTAGCATCATTTAAGGGAGCATGACCCTAGCACCACCTTGAATTCAAACTTCTAGCCACCATAACTGAGAATTAATTTGTTTTTAGCCACCTGATTCTTAGTATTTTGTCATGATAGCCCTAGGATAGGAGGAAGCAATGACACCTCACTCCAGTGATCTTGCCTGGAACATCCCATGGACGGAGGAGCCTGGTGGGCTGCAGTCCACAGGGTTGTGAACAGTCAGACACGACTGAGTGACTTCCCTTTCACTTTTCACTTTCATGCATTGGAGAAGGAAATGGCAATCCACGCCAGTGTTCTTGCCTGGAGAATCCCCAGGGATGGGGGAGCCTGGTAGGCTGCCATCTATGGGGTGGCACAGAGTTGGACATGACTGAAGTGACTTAGCAGCACCAGCAGCAGCCCTAGAAAGCTAATACTTCTAAAGTATTAGAGTTGAGCTAAAGAGTTGAGCTCCAAAAATCACTTCAGATGGTGACTGCAGACATGAAATTAAAAGAAGCTTGCTCCTTAGGGAAAAAAAAAAAAAAAAACTATGACCAACCTAGAGAGCATATTAACAAGAAGAGACATTACTTTACCAACAAAGGTCCATCTAGTCAAAGCTATGGTTTTTCCAGTAGTCATGTATGGGTGTAAGAGTTGGACTATAACAAAAGCTGAGAGTCGAAGAATTGATGCTTTAGAACTGCGGTGTTGGAGGTGATTCTTGAGAGTCCCTTTGACTGCAAGGAGATCCAACCAGTAAATCCTAAAGAAAATCAGTTCTGAATATTCATTGGAAGGACTGATGTTGAAGCTGAAACCCCAATACTTTGGCCACCTGATGTGAAGAACCAACTCATTTGAAAAGATCCTGACACTGGGAAATATTGAAGGCAGGAGGAGAAGGGGTTGACAAAGAATGAGATTGTTGGATGACATCAATGGCTCAATGGACAGGAGTCTGAGCAGGCTCTGGGAGTTGGTGATGGACAGGGAGGCCTGGCTTGCTGCAGTCCATGGGGTCACAAAGAATTGGACATGACTGGCCAACTGAACTGAACTGAAAGAGTTGTGCAGATTTTGACCATATGATTGTGTGGAGCAGTTGCCAATATCAACTGAGCCAAAATAAATAAACAAGACACACACACAATATTTTAGAGAAAGCCTTAATCACCTGATCAAATGATTGAAGGATATCCTTCTGACATCAGGAGTGTTAAACAATGATGAGGCATTACAGAGGGCCACCAAGGCTGTGAAGGCTAAAATCAATCAGGGACTAAAGAGGAACCAGTTGGGCAAATGGGAACAGAGTATAATAAACATAGAACACATAATTAGTCAATTTGTATGTGTGTGTATGTGTGTGTGTGTATGATTCTGTAGGATTTCATGACTCCAGTCACTCACACAATACAATGCTAGTGCACTATAATATCATTTATATGATCCATAGTTTCTTTCATCCTTTATGTGTTTTCATTATAAGTGATACTTTGAATTGTTTATGTTCTATTAACGTTCCTTTCCATTTCTATGGTCAAGTTAATATGAGTACTTTGTTGAGTAGACAAAAAAATTAAGCCATCAGAGTTTCTCCTCAACTCTAGAGTCCTTTTTACAAGCATCGGTTTATCTAGCTGTCTTCCTTGCCCTAACAACTCCTCCCCACCAACACTGGGTCTGACCCACTGTTCGGTGGTGCATAGAATAACTCAGAATACATTTTTTATTTCTCTTGTATGAATCATGACAATGAAACTGGGGGTGGGGGCTGGATGGGACGTATACAGTATGTATTGGTTCATGCTGGTGACGGGAAGGAAAACAGATGGAAGACAGGCAGGCTTTAGAGTGAATCTCAAATGTCTGAGATGAACAAGGTGTATCTGTTGAGCCATTTACTAGAAGAGGGCATAACGAAGGATAAAAGTTTGTGGTATGTCAAAGTTCCGGAAAACAGCAGAGGCACAATCTGAACGGGCTTCTCTGGGCCCGTTCATGCACTATCCTTCTAAACTGCCTATAGGAACAGAAGTAAATGGTAATTTTCTGCTTATGGTGGCAATGGAATCTTTTTATAGTTTAACTTCCATCCCTTTCTTATGAGAAAGCATCTTCAATTTAGAAAATGTTGCCATATCATTTCAAAAGTTGCAATGCTTTTCCAGACCTCACTTCTCTGGTCTGAACAAAAACAACTCTTCAGAATTTTGAATGTAGAACTAGAAAATATCCAAGTGAATCTCTGCCTTGTGAAGGTGGATGTCAGTGTGAACACTGGAGAAGTTGGTTATCATTTTCCTTGTGGAAGGAGGAAGGAAGGTGGCTGGCTTCAGAGAGAGAGAAAAACAAGATGGGTAGATTGCTGCTCTAGGTGCAGGGAAGTGGCAGCTACTGGAGAAAAAAAGAATTTAAGGGATGGCTACACACATATTGGAAGAATATTAAAATATGGAAATTGCTGATGCTCTGAAGTGAAGGATACATCAAGATTTCCTTGGCCATTGTTTTCAAAAGAAGCAAAAGTTCCACCATTGAAATATCACACTGGCAGATAAGCACTAAGTGTTCTGTGTTCTCCGCTCTTTGATCTCTCTCTCTTTTTCAATTTTTATTGAAGTATAGTTTGCTTTGGGTCAGGAAGATCCCCTGAAGGAGGGCATGGCAACCCACTCCAGTAGTCTTGCCTGGAGAATCCCATGGAGAGAGGAGCCCTGTAGACTACAGTTCATAGGGTCACAAGAGTCAGATAGAACTGAAGTGACTGAGCACACACAGACCGTTTCAAAGGCCCCACAGATACATTTATTCATTCATTGCTATTTTTAATAGTCTGAGGCTACCAGGCTGCCAGCCTTGTTGGGAATCAGGTTCCTTGGAAAAATTGTACTTGTTGAACTCAGCCTAGATCTCAGTTGTCTAATCCAAGAGTTGTAACAGAATTCCTAGTTTATTTTCATCACTAATATTTACTTAGGCCGCAATGCAATTAATTGGAAATGAGATGTGTTATAAAGGCAAAATACACTAGATTTCAGAGATTTAATGTGAAAAAAGAATGCAAAATAAATTATTCATAAGTTAACAGTATTGTGTGCTAGAAAAGTGTTTTGCATGTATTAAGTTAAATAAAATATACTTTTAAATTTAATTATGCCTCTCATTTTTACTGTTTTTAATGTAATTACTAAAAAAATTAAAATTATATGTATTCCTTGAACTTCTGTATCATCTTGTATTTCCATTGGATATGTAGTCTACTAGCTTCTGACAAAGGATTAGATGGAATTATTCACAGGTTTTAAATACATGTTGTGGAAAGGAAAGGGGACTCATAATACCTATTGTTTTGAAATTTAGTGATGAAATGTAATTTAGGTTAGGGTGAGGATGGAGATAAAGAAATCTGTTACTTGAATTTTGCATGAACCCAAATAAGGGATGATAAGAAATTGACCTACATTTGAGGCTTGGGAGAAAAATAACAGGTTTAGGACATATCTTAGGTTTAGGATTAGGAATACTTGGGGTTAAGGAGAGTGTTTGGATTAAGGAAATTGGAGGAATTGAGAATGTTACCTCCAATGTCTGAGTAGATGTGGTAGGTAATAAGATAATGTCTTTAACTGAGAGAAAAAGACAAAGAACAAAATTCTTATATCCTCAAAGGGAACAAAGGAACTGACTTGAGAATGTTACTAGTAATTAGTCAACTAAAAATCAACTGTCTTACAATAGCTTCAAATAGTTCACCCCAATTTAAATTCCTAAATGGAGTGAAAAGATTTAGCAAGCTATCTAATGAGTTTCTGCTTCCCCAAAGCAGCTTCTGAAAAAAATTTGTAAAGCAGAAAATTTCCCCTAGAGCAAAAGTTTTTCTTCCTTTGATTAAAAAAAAAAAAAAAGTGCGATATACAAACTAACCAAATTTAATTATATTATTAGACTTGTAACATCATAATTGAGTCACAGACCTGTTAAATAAACAAATCCAATTCTTATGATGGGCATATTGAGAAGGGGGAATAAATAATATGTTCAAAAATGGTTACTTAAGTCAAAGATTCAAATAGTTATAATCAACCTCAATAGGATTATTAATTTTATAACTTACGATTCTTCACATTACTATGCTCACTGGAACACATTGAAATGCAAAGTGTAATATTGAAAGAGCTATTTATTGCTTCTTTTACCTATTCAATGAATTGTTGTTTAGTTGTTAAGTTGTGCCGGACTCTTTTGTGACCCCATGGATTGTATAGCCTGCCAGGCTCCTCTGTCCATGGAATTCTCCAGGCAAGAATACTAGAGTGGGTTACCATTTGCTTCTCCAGGGGATCTTCCCCAACCAAGGGTCCAACATGCATCTCCTGCATTTTCAGTTGTATTATTTACCACTGGGCAACTAGGAAGCCCTAAATACCTATAAAACTACCTATAGAAGTGCTGAACTTTTTGGTTACCATAGTGACTTGGACAGACTTATCCTATTTCATGCATCTTGTAGTAATCTTGAGAGAAATATCATTATTGACAGTATGTATTATAAGTGTCATAATGAAGTTTAAGTTGCTATGTATGCACTTAGAGGGGGCATCTAATGCAGAGTTGGAAAATGTCTAGAATATCAGAAAAGTCTTTCCTGAGAAATAGCATCTACATTGCAAAACAAAGGAAGAGGAAGATAAAAGGAAGATAAAATAGGTCAGTTAGAAGTGGAGTCAAATGAGGGCAGTGGGCAAGGGTCATGAGTTAAGAGAGAGTGTGACACATACTAGCTGCTGGAATTAGGAGATTCGGTTGGAACTTTGAGCTATAATGTTGAGCTATAATGTTGCAGTCATCTAGTCAGGACAGATTAAATGGGAATCACATTATAAAAGACTTTCTAAATCGTAATAAGAGTGCTCATTTCTTGCTGAAGACCTCTATTATCATTTTACTTCCTTTGTACCATTTATATGTGTGTGTACTTAATTGCTAAGTCAAGTCTGACTCTTTGCAACCCCATGGACTGTAGCCTGCCAGGCTCCTCTGTTCATGGGGATTCTCCAGGCAAGAATATTGGGGTGGGTTGCCATGCCCTCCTCCAGGGTATCTTCCTAACCCGGGAACTGAACCCAAGTCTCCCACATTACAGACAGATTCTTTATTGTCTGTGACACCACGGAAGCTCAAAAATACTTTAGTGAGTAGCCTATCCTTTCTCCTAATGTGATTAGATTGACTAGTTTTCTGTGAGTATGGTTTCAGTGTGTCTGCCCTCTGATGCCTTCTTGCAACACCTACCAACTTACTTGGGTTTCTCTTACCTTGGGCGTGGGGTATCTCTTCACCAGCTGCTCCAGCAAAGTGCAGCCACTGCTCCTTACATTAGACAAAGGGTATCTTCTCACCGCCACCCCTTCTGACCTTCAACTGGGATAGCGTCTCTAGGCCCTCCTGCAGCCATGCAGCCACTGCTCCTTGGACGTGNGGGTTTCTCTTACCTTGGGCGTGGGGTATCTCTTCACCAGCTGCTCCAGCAAAGTGCAGCCACTGCTCCTTACATTAGACAAAGGGTATCTTCTCACCGCCACCCCTTCTGACCTTCAACTGGGATAGCGTCTCTAGGCCCTCCTGCAGCCATGCAGCCACTGCTCCTTGGACGTGCGGTTGCTCTTCCAGGCCACCACCCCTGGCCTTGGGCGTCGGGGTCTCCTCTCCACCAAGACCCAAGAAGGGTGGGTCATGGTGGAGAGGTCTGACAGAATGTGGTCCACTGGAGAAGGGAATGGCAAANAAGCACAAAAGCCTCCAGGATAGAAGACATTTGGTGCATGGTCGCCAAAGTGAAGGAACAGATCTGTAACATTTTCTTGGGTAAGTTTCCCTGGATTCTATGCCATGGCTAATACTACATTAAGTGGACATTTTTGTAACTTTTCTGAAAGTGATAAAATATAGGAGGAAAGTGAGATGAGCAGAGATCAGATAATGCAGAGATGTATTTTTATAACAGTGTACTTTATTAAAGCAGGATTTTTAAGCAGAGGAATGATGATCACATTTCCATTTGGGAATCAACTACAGATATAGAGAAGGGCTTAAAAGGATTAGGAATGGGTGTGGAACACTTTGCAAGGAGGTAATGAACCAATTCAAGTGTTAGAGTATATAGATTGCACACATACTATCTTAAAAAAATGAATGAAATGTCTATATTAGAGAAATATTTAATATTCAATTCTACATTGGGAAAATTAAAGTTAAATTTTTGAAGTAGACACACACACACACACATATATATATACATATGTGTGTGTGTGTGTGTATTCAGCTATACATGTATATATTCTTTTTCAAATTCTTTTCCCTTATAGGTTATTACAAAATATTGGGTAGAGTTTACTGTGCTATACAGTAGGTTCTTGCTGGTTATTTATTTTATGTACAATAGCTTGTATATGTTAATCACAAGTTCCTAATTTGTCCCTCTGCTACCCCTTTCCCCTTTGGTTTAACCATAATTTTGTTTTCCATTTCTGTGTGTCTACTTCAAAAATTTAACTTTGATTTTCCCAATGTAGAATTGAATATTAAATATTTCTCTAATATAGACATTTCATTCATTTTTTTAAGATAGTATGTGTGCAATCTATATACTCTAACACTTGAATTGGTTCATTACCTCCTTGCAAAGTGTTCCACACCCATTCCTAATCCTTTTAAGCCCTTCTCTATATCTGTAGTTGATTCCCAAATGGAAATGTGATCATCATTCCTCTGCTTAAAAATCCTGCTTTAATAAAGTACACTGTTATAAAAATACATCTCTGCATTATCTGATCTCTGCTCATCTCACTTTCCTCCTATATTTTATCACTTTCAGAAAAGTTACAAAAATGTCCACTTAATGTAGTATTAGCCATGGCACTGAATCCAGGGAAACTTACCCAGGAAAATGTTACAGATCTGTTCCTTCACTTTGGCGACCATGCACCAAATGTCTTCTATCCTGGAGGCTTTTGTGCTTCAAATGGACATGCTTATTTCAGAGCCCATGTTTAGCTAGAATAACTTAACCAGTTCCTAGTGAATCAACAATTTCTGAGGACTCTCACATCCTGTCTAGTTTCTTAATTATTTCTATATGACACTGAGATTATTAGATGAACTAAACATACAAAACAGAACTGGCAAGATTCAATCATCTTTATCACAGGTTTAGTCTGACCCATATAATCATTCAATATTGAACTTTCTCCATTTTGACATGTAAGATTAAAAAATGAAAAATTTAGGAAAAAATAAGTTTTTGTTTAAATACCATAACTTATTTCTTAATTTGAAATAAGAATATAATTTCAACCTAGTGACTGGAAATAGAAAAGAAATTCTAGTACTTGTAGCATAAAGGAAAGTGCAAAGCATAATAGGGCATAAATAAGTAAGATGGATGAAAGTAGGTGGCAATGTGACCATACATCTGGTGAAGGTAGAATTTTGAGAGAAGTGGATTTTACATAGGATTGCATCATTGTATAGTTCAGGGTGTGTATCTCAAATGTAAATTTTAAATAACTCCAATATGTGGCCAAAACTGAAATAAGCATCTCTCTTTTGCAAGTCACAGCTGTGGTATTTAAACATGAGTTATAGAACTTGTGTTCTAAAGTATATGAGAATTTCTGCCAACAGAGCTTCAAAATATAAACCAGATAGAAATAAAAGGAAGGAATCAAGCAATTATTCTCATTTTTCTATATGAACTATAGAAATTAATAACCAAAGAATAGAGGAAGGAAAATGTCTCTTTTTAAGAATATTTCAACAAACACAAAAATAAAGAATGACAGAGTTGCAATTTTACCAATTCACAAATCCTAAAGAATGAAAGGATATGGTATTAAAGGCTTGTAATTTTATCAAATGAGACAATTCATCATTAAATACCTCCTGTGATCTCTCATGACAAACATCACATTGGCTATATAAAGCAATTTTTAAAAAGACAGAAGGAAGGAAGAAAGGAAATACTAGCCTGAGTTGGATTAAAATTCTAGTTCAGTTCAGTTCAGATCAGTCACTC
The DNA here is from genome assembly GCA_006410615.1 of Neotragus moschatus. Taxonomy (NCBI): domain Eukaryota; kingdom Metazoa; phylum Chordata; class Mammalia; order Artiodactyla; family Bovidae; genus Neotragus; species Neotragus moschatus. The sequence goes on along the minus strand of SJYA01001578.1, from coordinate 129,455 downwards.
AGTCGTGTTTGACTCCTTGGACCCTATGAACCACAGCACGTCAGGCTTCCCTGTCCATCACCAACTGCCAGAGTCCACCCAAACCCATGTCCATTGAGTCGGTGATGCCATCCAACCATCTCGTCCTCTGTCATCCCCTTCTCCTCCTGCCTTCAATCCTTTGCAGCATCAGTTTCTTTTCAAATGAGTCAGGTAGCTCTTCGCATCAGGTGACCAAAGTACAGGAGTTTCAGCTTCAACACCGTTCCTTCCAATGAACACCCAGGACTGATTTCCTTTAGGATGGACTGGTTGGATCTCCTTGCAGTCCAAGGGACTCTCAAGAGTCTTCTCCAACACCACAGTTCAAAAGCATCAGTTCTTTGGTGCTAGCTTTCTTTATAGTCCAACTCTCATGACCATTGGAAAAGCCATAGCCTTGCTAGATGGTCCTTTGTTGCCAAAGTAATGTCTCTGCTTTTGAATATGCTATCTAGGTTGGTCATAACTTTCCTTCCAAGGAGTAAGCATCTTTTAATTTCATGGCTGCAGTCACCACCTGCAGTGACTTTGGAGCCCCCTAATAAAGCCTGTCACTGTTTTCCCTGTTTCCCTCTATATTTCCCATGAAGTGATGGGACCAGAGGCCATGATCTTAGTTTTCTGAATGTTGAGCTTTAAGCCAACTTTTTCACTCTCCTCTTTCACTTTCATCAAGAGGCTCTTTAGTTCTTCTTCACTTTCTGCCATAAAGACGGTGTCATTTGCATATCTGAGGTTATTGATATTTATCCCAGCAATCTTGATTCCAGCTTGTGCTTCATCCAGTTTAGTGTTTCTCATGATGTACTCTGCATGTAAACTGAATAAGCAGGGTGACAATATACTGCTTGGCATCCTCCTTTTTCTATTTGGAACCAGCCTGTTGTTCCATGTTGACTTTTAACTGTTGCCTGCATACAGATTTCTCAAGAGGCAGGTCAGGTGGTCTGGTATTCCCATCTCTCTCAGAATTTTCCACAGTTTATTGTGATCCACACTGTCAAAGGCTTTGGCATAGTCAATAAAACAGAAATAGATGTTTCTCTGAAATTCTCTTGCTTTTTCAATGATCCAGTGGAGGTTGGCAATTTGATCTCTGGTTCCTCTGGCTTTTCTAAAACCAGCTTGAACATCTGGAAATTCACGTTTCACGTATTGCTCAAGCCTAGCTTGGAGAATTTTAAGCATTACTTTACTAGTGTGTGAGATGAGTGCAATTGTGTGGTAGTTTGAACGTTCTTTGGCATTGCCTTTCTTTGAGACTGGAATGAAAACTGATCTTTTACAGTCTTGTGGCCACTGCTGAATTTTCCAAATTTGCTGGCATATTGAGTGCAGCATTTCCACAGTATTGTTTTTCAGGATTTGATATAGCTCACCTGGAATTCCATCACCTCCCCTAGCTTTGTTCATAGTGATGTTTCCTAAGGCTCACTTGACTTCACATTCCAGGATGGCTGGCTCTATGTGAGTGATCACAGCATCGTTTTTACCGGGATCATGAAGATCTTTTTTGTAGAGTTCTTCTGTGTATTCTTGCCACTTCTTCTTAATATCTTCTGCTTCTGTTAGGTACATACCATTTCTGTCCTTTATTGAGCCCATTTTGCATGAAATGTTCCCTTGGTATCTCTAATTTCCTTGAAGAGATCTCTAGTCTTTCCCATTCTGTTCTTTTCCTCAATTTCTTTGCATTGATTGCAGAAGAAGCCTTTCTTATCTCTTCTTGCTGTTCCTTGGAACTCTGCATTCATATGGGTATATCTTTCCTTTTCTCCTTTGCTTTTCACTTCCTTTGTTTTCACAGCTATTTGTAAGGCCTCCCCAGACAGCCATTTTGCTTTTTTGCATTTCTTTTCCATGGGGATGGTCTTGATCCCTGTCTCCTGTACAGTGTCACAAACCTCATTCCATAGTTCATCAGGCACTCTATCTATCAGATCTAGGCCCTTAAATCTATTTCTCACTTCCACTGTATAATCATAAGGGATTTGATTTAGGTCATACCTGAATGGTCTAGTGGTTTTCCCTACTTTCTTCAATTTAAGTCTGAATTTGGCAATAAGGAGCTCATGATCTGAGCCACAGTCAGCTCCTGGTCTTGTTTTTGTTGACTGTATAGAGCTTCTCCATCTTTGGCTGCAAAGAATATAATCAATCTGATTTTGGCGTTGACCATCTGGTGATGTCCATGTGTAGTCTTCTCTTATGTTGTTGGAAGAGGGTGTTTGCTATGACCAGTGTGTTCTCTTGTCAGAACTCTATTAGCCTTTGCTATGCTTCATTCTGTACTCCAAGGCCAAATTTGCCTGTTACTCCGGGTTTTTCTTGACTTCCTACTTTTGCATTCCAGTCCCGTATAATGAAAAGGACATCTTTTTTGGGTGTTAGTTCTAGAAGTTCCTGTAGGTCTTCATAGAACTGTTCAACTTCAGCTTCTTCAGCATTACTGGTTGGGGCATAGACTTGGATTGCTGTGCTATTGAATGATTTGCCTTGGAAACGAAGAGAGATCATTCTGTTGTTTTTGAGACTGCATCCCCGAACTGCATTTCAGACTCTTTTGTTGATTATTTGCTACTCCATTTCTTCTATAGGATTCCTGCCCACAGTAGTAGATATAATGGTCATCTGACTTAAATTCACCCATTCCAGTCCATCTTAGTTCACTGATTCCCAGAATGTCAAAGTTCACTCTTGTCATCTCATTTTTGATCACTTCCAATTTGCCTTGATTCATCAACCTAATATTCCAGGTTTCTATGCAATATTGCTCTTTATAGCATCCAACCTTGCTTCTATCACCAGTCCCATTCACAACTCTGTGTTGTTTTTGTTTTGGCTCCATCCCTTCATTCTTTCTGGAGTTATTTCTCCACTGATCTCCAGTAGCATATTGAGCACCTACCAACCTGGGGAGTTCATCTTTCAATATCCTGTCTTTTTGCCTTCTCATGCTGTTTGCGGGGTTCTCAAGGCAATACTGAAGTGGTTTGCCATTCTCTTTTCCAGTGGACCACATTCTGTCAGACCCCCTCCACCATGATCCGTCCATCTTGGCCTCTAGATCCAACTTCAAATTTGAAAGAAATTCAAATTTGAAATTCAAATTCCTCTAGATTAAACTGCAAATTTGTAAGAAAAGCAGAAAATGAAAGTGAAGTCGCTCAGTCGTGTCTGACTCTTTGTGACCCCATGGATTGTAGCCTACCAGGCTTCTCAGTCCATGGAATTTTCCGGGCAAGAGTACTGCAGTGGGGTGCCATTGCCTTCTCAAGGAGATCTTCCTAACCCAAGGATTGAGCCCAAGTCTCTTGCATTGCAGGCAGATGCTTTACGGTCTGAGCCACCAGGGAAGTAAGGAGCATGTTAAACTACAGAGGTTCAGCCTGTGGAAAACTATAGAACTGATAAACCTGGCTCTTTAAACAAGTAGATTTCAGGAAAGAAAAATGATAGAGGGGGATTTTATGGATTAAAACAAAAATATAAAACAGCAACAACAACAACAGGCAAAACTAAATTTCAGTGTCAATGGAAGTACAATTGAACCACAAAGTAAGGGGATAGTTAGCATGAAGGTGAGGAAAGTTAACTCTGAGAAGAGGTTATGAATGAGGGCCACAAAGTGGACTTCTGGGCTATCTGGCAAGGTTTTATTTCCTGACATGAGTGGTATTTACAAGAATGTTCATCTTTGGATAATTTAGAATACTAAACTTTTGTTAGGAGATTTCCTTATATTTCTTATTTAAGAAAAATAATTAAAAAAAAAACACAAGAGGATATAAGCTACTTTAATATACTCTGGAATTTGGTATCAAATCATACTGTGAGTTAACCTCTTTAATTAGTAAAAATCCTAAGTAAACTATCCCAAATAATATATTTTATGTTATGAATCTAGGATGGTATTTAGAAAATGTGCTATAGCCCTAAAATGTGTTTTAATGTCAAATTATTTTGTGCTTTTATTTCCTTTGTTTCTTTAACTAAAATGTATATTCATTAGCTAAATTTTTAGAATCTGGAAAGCTAATTGTGATAATTGCTGGTAATAAGGATTAGAATGAAATTTATGTATAACTTGGTGGGCTTTTAAGATTTTTAATGCAGTCAACTTATCTGCACTGTTATAAAAATTAGCTGCAGATTTAATAAAGTACCTTAAAGTTTTTACAGGAAAGCAAAATAAATACATGGCAAGTTATAACAATAACAATTGAAATTTATCCTGTAGCCTAAATAAAGCCATGGTCAGTTGACCTAGACTGATGAATTTGTACACTGGGAAGACTGAGATAAATAGAAACCAATGGGAAATAGTAGAAAAAATAAAGTAGGAAATTTACCACTTTAAATAACACAAAAGTGCAGGAAAGCTGAGAATGACTAGTTATGTCAAATATTACTAATAGTTACCTAAATGTTTTCCACCTAACATCTGTTTCATTTAAGACACTAATGATCCCAAACATAGCTCTCAAATTTCTGGATTTATTGACATGTTAATATAATAATCTCAAACTTGATATTTTATAACAAAATTGAAAATAAAATATGGCTGCCTTTTAAGTAATTTTGATTAATAAAACTTATTTCATAAGGAAAATATTACATATTTAAAATGCTTCAATATAACTTAATAAATCCTTACTTTTCCTGTAGCCTCTCTCCTGTAAATTCTCTAAACTGGTGAAGCCTTTAAGATTTGTGTATGACTATACCAAACCAAATATTCCACAAACCCTTTTTATTTGTTAAACAACAAGCCCACTGCCTCTTAAGGCAGAAAAAGCACACAGGGTAAGAGAAAAGGAAGCCAATGTGTAAGAGACCTGAGTTGCAAGCCTAGGCAGCTGGTTCTGTCAGAAGATGGCAGCTCATCTCCCACTTCAATGATACCTTCATTAGTAGACCTCACAGGCCAAGTCTACTGAACCCAGCAAGTAGGCTTCAATTTCTGAACAGAGGGCCTCCATGACCTTCAGTCTTACTGAGACCTGAAGAAGATGACATTGCTGTTCAGTCGCTAAGTCGTGTCCAACTCTTTGCAACCTCATGGACTACAGCACACCAGGCTTTCCTGTCCTTCACCGTCTCCTGGAGTTTGCTCAAACTAATGTCCACTGAGTTGGTGGTGCTATCCAATCATCTCGTTCTCTGTCATCCCCTTCTCTTCCTTCAATCTTGCCATCAGTTCAGTCACTTAGTCATGTCTGACTCTTTGCCACCCCATGAACTGCAGCATGCCAGGCCTCCCTGTCCATCACCAATTCCCGGGGTTCACCCAAATTCACATCCATCAAGTTGGTGATGCCATCTAGCCATCTCATCCTTTGTTGCTCCTTCTCCTTCTGCCTCCAATCCTTTCCAGCATCAAAGTCTTTTCCAATGAGTCAACTCTTTGCATGAGGTGGCCAAAGTATTGGCGTTTCAGCTTTAGCATCAGTCCTTCCAAAGAACACCCAGGACTGATCTCCTTTAGAATGGACTGGTTGGATCTCCTTGTGGTCCAGAGGACTCTCGAGAGTCTTCTCCAACACCACAGTTCAAAAGCATCAATTCTTCCGTACTCAGCCCTCTTCACAGTCCCAGTCTCACATCCATACATGACTACTGGAAAAACCATAGCCTTGACTAAATGGACCTTTGTTGGTAAAGCAATGTCTCTGTTTTTCAATANCTTGTGGTCCAGAGGACTCTCGAGAGTCTTCTCCAACACCACAGTTCAAAAGCATCAATTCTTCCGTACTCAGCCCTCTTCACAGTCCCAGTCTCACATCCATACATGACTACTGGAAAAACCATAGCCTTGACTAAATGGACCTTTGTTGGTAAAGCAATGTCTCTGTTTTTCAATATGCTATCTAGGTTGATCATAACTTTCCTTCCAAGGAGTAAGCATCTTTTAATTTCATGGCTGCAGTCACCATCTGCAGTGATTTTGGAANGTGATTTTGGAGCCCAGAAAAATTAAGTCTGACACCGTTTCCACGTCTATTTCCCATGAAGTGATGGGACTGGAGGCCATGATCTTCGTTTTCTGAGTGTTGAGCTTTAAGCCAACTTTTTCACTCTCCTCTTTCACTTTCATCAAGAGGCTCTTTAGTTCCTCTTCACTTTCTGCCATAAGGGTGGTGTCATCTGCATATCTGAGGTTATTGATATTTCTCCCAGCAATCTTGATTCCAGCTTGTGTTTCTTCCAGTCCAGCATTTCTCATGATGTATTCTGCATATAAGTTAAATAAGGGTGACAATATACAGCCTTGACATACTCCTTTTCCTATTTGGAACCAATCTGTTGTTTCATATCCAGTTCTAACTGTTGCTTCTTGACCTGCATACAGATTTCTCAAGAGGCAGGTCAGGTGGTCTGGTATTTCCATCTCTCTCAGAATTTTCCACAGTTTATTGTGATCCACACCAGACCAAATGTAAAAACAGAAGTCTGACCTTCAAATTGCAGCAACCAGCAATTATCTACAGTGGGTTGGTTTCCCCGGCTGATTGCTGCAGGTTAGGGGTCAGACTTATGTTTTTACCAACCCAAGAAACTAGCCTGCTTCTACCTTATATGTCTGACTTGCAGGAAGACACACCACTCACTAATTCTAGTAACAATCCAGGAAGCCAAAAAACAGTCTCTATCCAATTGCCTCAGAATGACAAGGACTTGATTAATAACTGACAGCTTCCATAATTTTTATCTTTACTTCCAGTTGGGAACCAACCAGATCAACTAGATAAAACAAATACATACCCCCAACCAATCATATTGGATGCCCACTTCTAATGCTACACCATGCCAACAGCATCATCTGAAACCTCCTCTTTATTCTACAATAATGTTTTCCCACTCATATTGTTTCATTTAAGTCTTTGCTAAACATGTTGTGGAGCCTGATTCCCTTGTTATTATTCTAAGTAGACTTTGTATGTTCTCATTTGATTAGTCTTCATTTACATCCATAACTTTGACCCACAGTGTAAAGTCATAATATAGTTAGATCAGAATCAGGAAAGGAAGGTAAGTTATCCAAGATGCAAAAGTAATTACTTCTTTCTGGTTAACATTAGGGAAGGCTTCATGAAAGAGTTTACATCTGAACTGGGATAAAGCAGTAAATTTGGACTAGAGGCCAAATAACGTTTTTGTTGTTGCTGTATGTCATTTTTGCTGCTGCTCTTCCATCATTATCTCATTAATGTCATTTAAAATCCCATTATCCTAAGATTGTAATAGATCAACATTTTAATTGATCTGATCTAAATTGGTTTCTGATTTTAGAATTTGTCCCACATTTATTTAAATAGCTTTGCATATCTTTATATGTGGATCTTTGTAAGTGGTTCTTGTGTTGAATGGCCTTCTTTGGAAAATGGGATTGCTTGGGTAATAAATATCCCCATTGAAACTAATTTTTTGAACATTCATGGGTTCTCGTAATGTGAGAGCTATTTTAAGCTTTATTTTCTTTCCCTTCCTATACTGTCAAAGTACATCAAAGCCAAGACCTCTACTACTGGAATGGATTTAAAAAACCAAGTCTAAGAAAATTGACCTGAAGAGAATGATAAAACATTCAAACCTGTTCTTTCAAAAATAAACATTCAGCATAGTTGCATGTGCATATACCTTTGAGTAATGTTTTTGGTGGTAAGCAGTAGTAATTTCCATTCAATTAGTTAAAGTAAAAGCACATTCTCAGGGGCTTCAGATTTCAGCATAAAGAAGTAAAGAGCTGTGAATAACACCTTTCCCACCTTAGCAACTAAGAGAAAACTGGAAGAATAGCAAATTAGTGACTTTTATGAAAGCCTTCAGAGAACTGAGGTTGTAGGGCAAGCAACTGACATAAAGTATAGAGAGAAATGGACACCTGAAGGAAGCAGGGACACTTGAGCATTTGTACACCTGGGTCAAATTTCACCTAACAAAATACAAGCCTGTAAATCAATTTAAGTAGATATTTTGAAAAAATAGCTAACAGTAGAGTGTGAGCTATTATAAGAGTATGGAGCTCTGAAAGGACACAAACATAGATTCATACATTCTTGCAGGATTTTCCTCCAAGAAACCCAACCAGGTACCTAAAGGAAAGATTTAAAAGAATTCTGAGATATGGCTAAAGAAGATGAAGTGTAATATATATACACAATGGAACACTACTCATCCCTAAAAAATAATGAAATTTTCCCATTTGTAAAAACATGATGGCTCTTAAGGTTATTACATTGAATGAAATGTTAGAAAAAGTCAAATATTGTGATGTAATGTATATGTGGAGTCTAAATATACACAACAAACTAGTGAATATAACAAAAAAGAAGCAGACTCCCCAATATATATTAGAGAATAACTAGTAGTTACCGGTAGAAAGAGGAATGCAGGGAGGGCAACATAGGGGTAGGTGACTAAAAGGTACAAACTATTAGATATAAAAGAAGCTATAAGAATGGGCTTCCCTGGTAGCTCAGCTGGTAATAATCCACCTGCAGTGCAGGAGACCCTGGTTTGATTCCTGGGGTGGGAAGATCTCCTGGAGAAAGGATAGGCTACCCACTGCTGTATTCATTGGCTTCCCCGGTGGCTCAGACTGTAAAGAATCTCCCTGCAATGCAGGAGACCTGGGTTCAATCCCTGGGTGGGGAATATCCCTTGGATGAGGGCATGACAACCCTCTCCAGGGTGCTTGCCTGGAGAATCTCCATGGACAAAGGTGCCTGGCAGGCTACAGTCCACTGGGTTTCAAACAGCTGGACATGACTGAGTGACTAAGCACAGCACAGCAAGCTACAAGAATATAAGGCACGACACAAGGGACAGAGTGAATATTTATAATTACTATAAATGGAGTGCATGAGTGTGCAGTCCTGTCATGTCCAATTCTTTGCGACCCCATCCTATGGACCATAGCCTGACAGGGTCCTCTGTCTGTGGAATTTTTCAGGCAAGAATGCTAGAGTTGGTTGCCATTTCCTACTCCAGGGGATCTTCCCCACTCAGGGATCAAACCACGTCTCCTGTGTCTCTTGAGTTGGCAGGAGGATTCTTTATCACTGTGCCNTGTGCAGTCCTGTCATGTCCAATTCTTTGCGACCCCATCCTATGGACCGTAGCCTGACAGGGTCCTCTGTCTGTGGAATTTTTCAGGCAAGAATGCTAGAGTTGGTTGCCATTTCCTACTCCAGGGGATCTTCCCCACTCAGGGATCAAACCACGTCTCCTGTGTCTCTTGAGTTGGCAGGAGGATTCTTTATCACTGTGCCACCTGGTAAGCCATAAATGGAGTACATTCTTTAGAAATTGTGAATCACTATACTATACATTTGTAAATCATATAATATTGTACAGTAAATATACTTCAGTTTTAAAATAAATGAAAGAGATCCCAGAAAGTTCCCTCTTGATGCCAGTAGTGAAAAAGAAGAGCAGATACTAGCAAACTCTGCCAAGACCCAGCTTACCATTCTTTCCTATGGAATAAAATCACCTGGAAAGGGAGCAGCAACCAAAACATCCAGAGACATGTATGGAACTTTATATCAATTGGGGAAGGGAATGGAAGCTAGCATGAAAATTTTGCACTCTATTTCCTCTTTCTTCCCTAAGGAACAAAAGCCTTCATCTGCAAGGGAATAAGGATGTGGTATCAAAATATATAGCCTGAAAGCCCTGGTGGGGTCCAATAGAAGTGTTGGAGAGCAATGAAAGCAAATTCTAAGCAAAATAACAACACAGGAAAATGTTTTCATCTTGACAAAGAATAAAACTTATCTTTTAAAATAACTTACAAAATTATGAAACAACGTCCCTGAAGACAGCAAGAGAAAAAGGTGCTGACTTAGTTAACTTTGGAAACTTGTGGGATCTGTAGGAGTAAAAGCAAAATAAATTGTTCATAACCACAATATTCTAGTTGATAAATTTATGTTCCCCAGGGGTAGAAGCTACCAATTGCAAAACCACTGTATAAGTATATTGGAATGGAACAATTAAACAGATGGATGACAGATGGTAGGATCTAGGTTTTTTACTGATAGAACGAAAGTTACAGATAAGCAAGGAAAGACTGCTAGAATGAACCATCTGGTAAAGGACTAGAGTTACATTTACAGATATCAGTATGATGATGAACTACTGTTCATCATGAACTAATGTTTCACTTAATAGAAATAGATAGAAATAGATGGTTACATATAGAAATATGTACATGTTTGCATATATATATACATATTCATTACTATATACAGTATATATATTGTTACTGTATCTAACAGTTACTGTATATATGTGTGTGTGTGTGTGTGTGTGTGTGTATCTATATAAATTAAGGTTATGCTCAAAATCCTGTATGGTAGTCTTCATCATTAGATGAACCAATAGTTTCTTGATGTCCTAGCTAGATTTAGAAAAGGCAGAGGAACCAAAGATCAAATTGTCAAAATTAGCTGGATCATAGAGAAAACAAGGGTATTTCAGAAAAACATCTACCTCTGTTTCATTGACTATGATAAAGACTTTGATTGTGTAGCTCATAACAAACTGTGGAAGACTCTTAAAGAGATACAAATAAAGGACCATCTTACCTGTGTCCTGAGAAACCTATATGCCAGTTAAGAAGCAATGGTTAGAACCTTGTATGGAACAGTTACTGGTTCAGGATTGAGAAAGGAGTAAGACAAGGCTGTTTATTGTCACTCTGTTTGTTTAACTTATACTCAGAGCACACCATAAGAAATGCCAGGCTGGATGAATTACAAACTGGAATCAAGATTCCCGGGATAAATATCAACAACCTCAGATATGCAGACAGTGCCACTTTCTAATGGTAGAAAGTCAAGAGGAACTAAAGAACCTCTTGATGATGGTGAAAGAAGAGCGTGAAAAGCTGACCTGAAATTCAACATTAAAAAATCTAAGGTCATGGCATCTGGCCCCATCACTTCATGGCACACAGAGTGGGATAAAGGGTAAGCAGGGACAGATTTCCTCTTCTAGGGCTCTAAAATCACTGTGGAGGTGACTGCAGCCATGGAATGAGAAGACAAGTGCTTTTTGGAAGGAAAGCTATGACAAACCTAGACAATGTGTTAAAAAGCAAAGACATCACTTTGATGACAAAGATCCATATAGTAAAGGCTATGTTCTTTCCAGTAGTCATGTAGGGTTGTGAGAGCTGGACAATAAGCAGGGCAGAACACTGAAGAACTGATGCTGGAGAAGACTCTTGAGAGTCCTTTGGACAGCAAGGAGATCAAACCAGCAAATCTTAAGGGAAATCACCCTGAATACTCATTGGAATGACTAAAGATGAATCTGAAGCTCCAATACTTTGGCCACTTGATGGGAACAGCTGACTTATTGGAAAAGACCTGATGCTAGGGAAAGATTGAAGGCAGAGGATAAGAGGGCAATAGAAAATGATATGGTTGGATGGTATCATCAATGCAATGGACATGAACTTGTGCAAACTCCAGGAGATGGTAAGGGACAGGGAAGCCTGGCATACTACAGTCCATGTGGCTGCAGAGTCAGACAAGACTTGGTGACTGAACAATGGAAACAAATATATTATACACACAAATGTGTGTATATTTCCTTGCTACACCAGGTAAGAGGGCTTAGGAGTAAAGACACTCCAGTAGCAGTGTGACACTCAGCATTCAGATCTTAGTTTCCAAAATAATTTTTTAATAAAAGGAACCAAGATTTCTTGAAAAAAAAAAAGTCTGATACCAGCACTTGGGTAAGAAGAATGCAAGAAGTACCTGGACCATCTTACAATACCAGGAAAGAAGAAAGTGAGTGGTGAGAATATATCAAAAGAACACTTGAAAAACCTCCTAATTGTCAAAGCTGAAAATAATATATTTCTACATAAAGCCACCTTTAATACAAAGAAATAGATAATCTAAAAGTTAAAAGATGGGGATTCGGAGAAGATGGTGGAGGAATAGGACGGAGAGACCACTTTCTCCCCAGCAAATTCATCCAAAGAACATTTCAACGCAGAGGAAAATCTACAAAACANATTGTGTGGTAGTTTGAGCATTCTTTTGCATTGCCTTTCTTTGGGATTGGAATGAACACTGACCTTTTCCTGTTGTTCATTTTTCAGTCTTGTTCTGGAAGATAGGACCTGCCTTGGGCAACATTTCTGACAAAGTGTTTATGGCTCCTCTTGTATCTCCCTGTCTTTCCTTGACTCTCCTAGATCTATGGAAACTCCTTTTTCTCTTAACTCTTTTTTCAAAAACCTCATGCTGACATGTTTTAAGATGAGAAAGTTTCTCAGAAGAAAAGGAAACACTGGTAAATCACTCCAAATGAGCCATCTCATATCTTGAAGAGAAGACCCTTAAAGCCAGACTATTAAAAATAAGATCATAGCTAACAAATAAGAGAGATGAAATGTTAAAAAGAAAAATCAAGATACTGCTCCTGAATAGCTTTATAGTTTGACCTGATGATTTTACTTAAAATAATTATGTATTCATTATAATAATAAAATAAGATAATTGCTACCACCAATATCAATACTGAAAAAGGAAACCTATATCTTAGAAAAAAAATTCTGAGATATCAGAGTTGTAAATTCCCTGTTCATTAAAGCTATTCATTAATTGGATGTGTAACTGGCAAATGTGAAGGCATTTAAAAGCTGCGGATGTTTGGGGACTAGCGTGCCTTACGTTTTCAAGTCGTTCCATTCTTCACCCTTCTGCTTTGCTTGGTATTTTATGAAAATATTTTTTCAAGCTCCCGTGACAGCTGGGTTTTGGCTAGTTCTGTAACGAGAGCTCTGGAGGAGAACTGGATGACAGAGGTAATTTCTCTTTCTTGCTCTGCTTCCCAGCCTGCAGAAGAAACTGCACCTCCCTGGTGGCCCAGAATCCCACTGAGCAGCCCAGCCACTTGGCCTGGCTTTTAGATTCTGGATACCCCACTGCCTCCCACCTTTCATTTAGCCATTGGGTTTTTCCAGATTCCTATTCTTGGTGCTGCTGCTGCTAAGTCGCTTCAGTCATGTCCGACTCTGTGCGACCCCATAGATTCTTGCTCGTCAGGGTTAACTAATTGCTTCAATTTGCTTAATTGGATTTTTAGCTCTTTCTTCATTTGCACATCCAATTTATCAAAACTGTGCCTGTATTAAATTTTCTTCACTTGGAAAAACTTATCATGTTTTCCATTTTCCCGACCAGCACCAAAGGGATGTGGCAAGTATGGAAGCATGATGCACTGTTTGCTTTCAGTGAGGGAGGGTTCCAAGCTTGCACAGCTGTCACAGAACTGTGGAATCCTTTAGCTGATTTCGTGTTCCCATCCTCCCAGGCCTGCTGCAGATCTCTGTCAGCAAGGCTACAGCACTTTCCTAGGGGAGAAGAAAATCGATGTTAGGTGCATGCCCCATGCATAATGCTTCGTTGCATGTCTCTGCCCTGCACATACTCTCACATAAACCAGGGTGGAATACAGAATCCAGGCAACAAAAAACATTTGATGGACAGAGTTTCAGACTCTGTAAATATCCCTTTATGAAAAGAAAAAAAGAGAAATATGCATATATTTCATTTACAGAGAATCCCATGTATGATGACATTGGATGATGGTAACATATTACCAAGAAGAGGAACGCCAAGGAACACCAGAAAGATGAAGTAACAAAGACTTAGAAGTCTTGAATTCAAGCCCTAGTTTAAATCTTTAGTCTCTGCCTCAGCACAGGAAGTCAAGACATAGCACTGAAACTCACTTTTCTCATCTATGAAATAGGAAGGCTAGTGGTAATATCTGTTTTACAGGGATGTTCTAATAATGAATAGTTACAGCTCCCTTGTCAGCTATATAGTAGTTGCTCTTATCTCAAAAAGGTGATGCATTTTGTCAGTGGGCAGGTAGTTACTTTCAATGCCTCTGCCAGCCTTTCTGTGAGAACAGAGCAAGCAGTAGAACAGATTAGTGAGATTTTGGATATGCAAAATTAACCTCAGAGTCATTGTGGGTATCAAATGGGTGCCAGTGGGGGTATCAAAGAAAGGTGATAGGAGGACTTTGAACGACATGGGTAGATAAGCAACAAGGGTGGAATACCAATGGTGGATAGCAGGGGGCTATAGAACAGGAAACTAAGATTCATTGCTTTGCCCAAAACTTATATACATATTCTCAGGTTTGAAAAAAGTTAAGGATGAGGCACTGGAACTTGAAACAAGAAGTAATCATGAAAATATAAGTTCTTCCCTTCCATATGGAGATTTGTAGTGATCTTGGGGAGAACTCCAGTCTGCCTTAAATGGATTGATTCCAATTCATTTTACTCTCAAGGAATAAAAGGAATCTCAGTGAATACATTGATCAAATAGTACACGGGAGAACACAAGACAAACACATGTTTTAGACAAATCTCATTTATTGCTTTTGCATGTTCCCCTTAAATAATTTGTAATGGTGATTCCAAGAGGTTTCCTTTATTTAAACCTTTTATAACTGTTTCAAATTTAAATTATTAATCATCAGGCTCCTTTCCTATATAACTGCTTTAACCCATAGGAAATAATAGGAATAAACACTTCCACATTCTAGAATCTTATAGCACTATTCAAATAAAAGCATATGTAGGACATAGATAGAGCCATAGTCCAAGCCCCAAGACAGTTTCCTATCATTACAGTTAACTGTGTTCTTAGACGGACTAAGAACCACTCAGATAGAACCATTCAAATGTCATTTTCAGAGAAGGTTCTGTTTTCATTCACTGGCCTTGTGTATTGGCTAGAAGTTGTTCTGTATGCCTTGTGTTTGACTCTATGCCCCCATGAAAGCCTGTCCCAGTAATTGCTTCATTAATGGAAGATTGTTTGATATTGAATATCTTCATGTAATTTAAAAGTCTTCTAAAAGCAATAAGTTCCTTAGTGATATCAAATCGCACCATCATAGCACCTATAATAGAAAATACATGTAAAAAATAGTTCCCGTGCCATTTCTATATTGGAAATGCTTCTCTTAATATGCAGTATTTTGAAATAATGCACTGGTTAATATATAGTTTTGTTAAAATAAATGTGCACAGCATTTAGATAAGTGGAACTCCATGAAAATGATGCTTTGACTACGATGGGCACCACTGGAATTTAAATGAACCGAAAAAATCCTCATTGAATCTATTCCCTTAAATACAGGTAAATGTACAATGCATCACTTATTCTCCAAGTAACTTTTCCTGATAATATTTCTTTAAGGAAGATCAAGAAGCAAAACACAGATTGTCATTACCATAGTTTCTATATTTCATTTGTTCTCTTTAAAATCATGGCTAATGTTAAAACATGGTGATTTTCCCTGCCTAGATATATCTTCTAAGCATAGAGATATTTGGCATTTTAATATTTCTTATCAGCAATACCATACAACCAAGTAAGCCTGGTTAACTTTTCATGTTTAGAATCAGCAATGTGAGTATTATTTATTCTTTTCTTCATTTTTTAATGATATGGGATAACAGGTATCCTTTTTTGAAGGGATTTTTGTCCAGCAAGTAACATTAACTGTCAAGGATCATCTATAATGTGTCTGACCTTTGAACTTTCATTTTAAAGAGAAAAGTAATTTCTATAAAAGAAAGCTTTCTTTAAGAGATTGAAACATATTTCATTTTGAAAAGGATTAAGCCAGAGGTATGGACATGAACTTGGGAATTTGGGAAAACTCTGGGAGATGTTGAGGCACAAGGAAGCCTAGCATGCTGCAGTTCATGGGGTCTGAAAGAGTTGGACACATCTTGGTGAATGAACAACAAAAATAACAACAAATGCTTGGGATTGTAGTGTACTAGAAACAATGCATTTAATGCACTTAATTAGAATGACACTTTAGATTTTAGCAATTCTCTCTTCTCTATCAATAGCATCCCCTTCATGCCAGAACTGAGTCTTCAACCCTTGATGAGGTTATACTATTTGAAATGAATAAACATTTGCACTTTTTTAAAATGATTGTTAATCAATGCATGTTCATGGAGTCATAATTAGCAAGGTACATGAATGTGTATTAGGAAATACAGCCATAATTTGAAAAATAAACCCAAATAGCATATCACATCTCTGCAAAGAACCTTATCTTCCAGAGGAACAGCTCCTTAGGCTGAGACCTTCACAGACCTGGAATGCAAACCATTTTGCACTATGGTTCCATCTCAAATGTCTATTCATATAAGAGCTTTCCTAGAGTAAATACATATGTCTTCCCATATTTGAAATGAATGTCTTACACATATAATCAGTAAAAAAAATTATTTGGAATAAAATTATATATGATAATACATTAAGTTTACTTTAGTACAAAAATTTAAATATTGTTCAGTAAGGCTACATATGTGTGCATTCGGAGTCCTTATGTTCCAAGCTTGTGTGTCTGTCTTCTAGTTATTGGAATGACTTATTATGCAAGTATACAAGTGTGTGTGCCTTGTAGTTCATTCAAACAAACAAACAAACAAACAAACAAAAAAACCTCATACCAAAGTAAAGGATCACAAAATCTCATTCTTTGTGACATATTTAAAAAATCATTTTTTTCTCTGAAGTATATACCTCACTTCAGTTATTTTATATTGAGAAAATTTCACTTCATCGATTCACTTCATTGATTGGTAGCTCAGATGGTAAAGAATTTTCTTGGAATGCAGGAGACCCGGATTCAATCCTTGGGCTGGGAAGATCCCCTGGAGAAAGGAATGGCTCAGTTCAGTTCAGTTAAGTCGTTCAGTCGAATCAGACTCTTTGCGACCTCATGAATCACAGCATGCCAGGCCCCCCGTCCATCACCAACACCTGGAGTTCACTCAGACTCATGCCCATCGAGTCAGTGATGTCATCCAGCCATCTCATCCTCGGTCGTCCCCTTCTCCTCCTCTCCCCAATCCCTCCCAGCATCAGAGTCTTTTCCAATGAGTCAGCTCTTCTCATGAGGTGGCCAAAATACTGGATCTTCAGCTTTAGCATCATTCCTTCCGAAGAAATCCCAGGGCTGATCTCCTTCAGAATGGACTAGTAGGATCTCCTTGAAGTCCAAGGGACTCTCAAGAGTCTTCGCCAACACCACAATTCAAAAGCATCAATTCTTTGGCTGTCAGCCTTCTTCACAGTCCAACTCTCACATCCATACATGACCACTGAAAAAACCATAGCCTTGAATAGATGGACCTTTGTTGGCAAAGTAACATCTCTGCTTTTGAATATGCTATCTAGGTTGATCATAAATTTTCTTCCAAGGAGTAAGCATCTCTTAATTTCATGGCTGCAGTTACCATCTGCAGTGATTTTGGAGCCCCCAAAAATAAAGTCTGACACTATTTCCCCATTTATTTCCCATGAAGTGATGGGACTGGATGCCATGATCTTCATTTTCAGAATGTTGATCTTTAAGCCAACTTTTTCATGCTCCTCTTTCAATTTCATCAAATCTCTTTAGTTCCTCTTCACTTTCTGCCATAAGGGTGGTCATCTGCATATCTGAGGTTACTGATATTTTTCCCAGCAATCTTGATTCCAGCTTGTGCTTCCTCCAGCCCAGTGTTTCTCATGGTGTACTCTGCATATAAGTTACATAAGCAAGGTGACAATATTCAGCCTTGACATCCTCCTTTTTCTATTTGGAACTAGTCTGTTGTTCCATGTCCAGTTATAACTGATGCTTCCTGACCTGCAAATAGGCTTCTCAAGAGGCAGACCAGTGGCCTGGTATTCCCATCTCTCTCAAAATTTTCCACAGTTTACTGTGATCCACACAGTCAAAGGCTTCGGCATAGTCAATAAAGCAGAAATGATCTATGGACTGAGGTTTGTGACATTGTACAGGAGAAAGGGATCAAAGCCATCCCGAGAAAAAAATCAGGACTCTCTTGCTTTTTGTATGATCCAGCAGATGTTGGTAATTTGATCTCTGGTTCCTCTGCTTTTTCTAAAACCAGCTTGAACATCTGGAAGTTCACAGTTCACCTATTGCTGAAGCCTGGCTTGGAGAATTTTGAGCATTACTTTACTAGTGTGTGAGATCAGTGCAATTGTGTGGCAGTTTGAGCATTCTTTAGCATTGCCTTTCTTTGGGATTGGAATGAAAATGGACCTTTTCCAGTCCTGTGGCCACTGCTGAGTTTTCCAAATTTGCTGGCATATTGAGTGCAGCACTTTCACAGCATCATCTTTAAGAATTAGAAACAGCTAAACTGGAATTGTTCATAGTTTTATTCCTAGTGATGCTTTCTAAGGCCCACTTGACTTCACGTTCCAGGATGTTTGGCTCTAAGGGAGTGATCANCTGGCATATTGAGTGCAGCACTTTCACAGCATCATCTTTAAGAATTAGAAACAGCTAAACTGGAATTGTTCATAGTTTTATTCCTAGTGATGCTTTCTAAGGCCCACTTGACTTCACGTTCCAGGATGTTTGGCTCTAAGGGAGTGATCATACCATCATGATTATCTTGGTTGTGAAGATATTTTTTGTACAGTTCTTCTGTGTATTCTGGCACTCAGCGCAAGCGGCTGCGACGGCCGGGGCACTCAGCGCAAGCGGCTGCGACGGCCGGGGCACTCAGCGCAAGNGAAGATCCAGTATTTTGGCCACCTCATGTGAAGAGTTGACTCATTGGAAAAGACTCTGATGCTGGGAGGGGGGGGCAGGAGGAGAAGAGGACAGAGGATGAGATGGCTGGATGACATCACTGACTCGATGGGCATGAGTCTGAGTGAACTCCAGGTGTTGGTGATGGACAGGGAGGCTTGGCATGCTATGATTCATGGGGTCGCAAAGAGTGGAACACGACTGAGCAACTGAACTGAACTCTGTGTATTCTTGCCTTCTCTTCTAATATCTTCTGCTTCTGTTAGGTCCATACCATTTCTGTCTTTTATCGAGCCCATGTTTGCATGAAATGTTCCCTTGGTATCTCTAATTTTCTTGAAGAGATCTCTAGTCTTTCCCATTCTGTTGTTTTCCTCAATGCAATTTCTTTGCATTGATAGCTGAAGAAGGCTTTCTTATCTCTTCTTGCTATTCTTTGGAACTCTGCATTCAGATGCTTATATTTTTCCTTTTCTCCTTTGCTTTTCACTTTTCTTCTTTTCACAGTTATTTGTAAGGCCTCCCAAGACAGCCATTTTGTTTTTTGCATTTCTTTTCCATAGGGATGGTCTTAATCCCTCTCTCCTGTACAATGTCATGAACTTCAGTCCATAGATCATCAATCACTCTATCTATCAGATCTAGTCCCTTAAACTTATTTCTCACTTCCACTGTATAATCATAAGGGATTTGATTTAGGTCATACCTGAATGGTCCAGTGCTTTTCCCTACTTTCTTCAATTTAAATCTGATTTTGGCAATAAGGTGTTCATGATCTGAGCTACCATCAGCTCCTCTTCTTGTTTTTGTTCACGTATAGAGCTTCTGCATCTTTGACTGCAAAGAATATAATCAATCTGATTTCAGTGTTGACAATCTGGTGATGTCCCTGTGTAGAGTCTTCTCCTGTGTTGTTGGAAGACGGTGTTTGCTATGACCAGTACATTTTCTTCACAAAACTCTATTAGTCTTTGTCGTGTTTCATTCCATATTCCAAGGCCAAATTTGCCTGTTACTCTAGCTGTTTCTTAACTTCCTACTTTTACATTCCAGTCTCCTATAATGAAAAGGACATCTTTTTTGGGTGTTAGTTCTAAAAGGTCTTGTAGAACCATTCAACATCAGCTTCTTCAGTGTTACTGGTTGGGGCATAGACTTGGATTACTGTGNGTTTCTTGACTTCCTACTTTTGCATTCCAGTCCCCTATAATGAAAAGGACATCTTTTTTGGGTGTTAGTTCTAAAAGGTCTTGTAGGTCTTCATAGAACCGTTCAACTTCAGCTTCTTCAGCATTACTGGTTGGGGCATAGACTTGGATTACTGTGATATTGAATGGTTTGCCTTGGAAATGAACGGAGATCATTCTGTTGTTTTTGTGATTGCATCCAAGTACAGCATTTTGGACTCTTTTGTTGACCATGATGGCTACTCCATTTCTTCTAAGGGATTCCTGTCTGCAGTAGTAGATGTAATGGTCATCTGAGTTAAATTCACCCATTCCAGTCCAGTTTAGTTCACTGATTCCTAGAATGTCGACATTCACTCTTGTCATCTCTTGTTTGACCACTTCCAATTTGTCTTAATTCATGGACCTAACATTCCAGGTTCCTATTCAATATTGCTCTTTACATCATTGGACCTTGCTTCTATCATCAGTCACATCCACAACTGGGTATTGTTTTTTCTTTGGCTCCATCCCTTCATTCTTTCTGGTGATATTTCTCCACTGATCTCCAGTAGCATATTTGGTACCTACTGACCTGGGAGTTCCTCTTTTGGTATCCTATCATTCTGCCTTTTCATACTGTTCATGGGGTTCTCAAGGCAAGAATACTGAAATAGTTTGCCATTCCCTTCTCCAGTGGACCACAATCTGTCAGACTTCACCATGACCCGTTCGTGTTGGTGGCCCCAGGGGCACTGCTTAGTTTTGTTGAATTAGACAAGGCTGTGATCCTACTCTGGTTAGATTGACTAGTTTTCTGTGATTATGGTTTCAGTGTGGCTATACACTCTAACATTCTTGCCTGGAGAATCCCATGGACAAAGGAACCTGATGGGCTACATTCCATGGCGTCACAAAGAGTTGGACACTACTGAGCGACTAACACTTTCACTTTCACTGAATATAAGATTCATTGAATCTTTTCCACTTTGATCCTGCTGTGTACTTGTTTAACCTACATCTGATAGCTGAAATGGCCCATTTTGGAGGATTTTTTCCCTTTATTTCTTAGTATTAATTTATTTTATAGAAACATAGTCTCCAAAATTCTTGCAGATAAGGGAATATAGCTACCAAGTGAAAAACAGGTAGCAAGAGGAAAAGGTCTCTGTTCCTTTTGAATGAATAAAAAGTAGAATGCATTTGGTTGACATTTGAAATGGAAAAGAGAGTTAATGGGGCAAAGAGATTCTGAAATTAACTTCCCAAGGAAGTTGGGAAATTTTCGCACTGACACTAGTAAGATTTAGTTAAGGGATGAAGTAAGAGAAAGCTAGTGTCGTGTGTCTAAGGCTGAGTGGCTATACGGCCTATTGGAAAGAATGGAGCTCCCACATACATTCAGGAAAGTATCTGAAATATGTTAAAATTAATCATGGTGGGATTTCACTGGTGGTCCAATGATTAAGACTTTGTCTTCCAACGCAAGGAGGTGTGGGTTCATCTCCAGTTGGAGACCTAAGATCCCACATATCTCTTGGCCAAAAAAATCAAAACATAAAACAGAAGCAATATTATCACAAATTCAATAAATACTTTGAAAAATTTCCACATCAAAAAAATATATATATATTTATATAAGAATAACAGCAACTTTAAACAGAGCCTTATACCATTCATAACCCTGTGGAAAGGAGGGTCCTTTATTTGAAGACTAGGTTTGCACTACTTGAGATAGATGCAACAGAATTCAAAAAGAGAATCAAAAATAATCCAGTGAGTTGTTTCCAGTTTGGGGCTGCCATGAATCATATCGTAATGAACATTTACAAAATAATCTCCATATGGACATATATCTTAATTTCTCTAGTTTAGATTCCCAAGACTGGAATTACTAAGCTGGATACGAATTTTATGCTTAATTCTTAAAGAAAGTGTCAACTACTGTTCAGAGTAGCTATATAATTTTGTATTTCCATCAGCAGTATATATGTGTTTCGATCTCTCTACAACTTCTTTTTTATGTGAGAGTAAAAGTCTTACTTCTACTTACTTCTGGATATTTGGACACAGTCTCAGACCTATTATTAGCTGAACACTAAGTTATGCAGATGTGGAGGTGTCCCCTGGGAAACTGGGCTTAAAACTAAAAGCAAGAAGGGGGAAACCTCCCAGAGCAGAAATATCAGTGACCATACATTACGGAGGAGAAAATACTTCACAAATTTAAGTCAAATAAATAAGCAAGCAAATGAAGCAAAATAAACACAACCAAAAGATAGGATGGAAAGTGCATGAAAAGGTCAGGACATTTTTACAAGCCTATCTCACTTTTATTTGACCCTGTGAATAAAGGCTCAGGCACCTTCAGTCAAAGATGTGTGTGCAACTTTAGCTTATTCTGACCTCTGCAGTTATTTAGGCTAGGATCAACCTTAGATAAAAAAAATTATCAAGCCCAGCTGGTTGTCATACTTTCTGGAACTCCCTGATAAATCACTCACTGGTTTGCAGATTTGTTGTCTGCCCCATGTAATGCTGTAACCTCTGGCTAGCTGACCTGCCTGCTTTCCTTATTGGATTTTCATTTTAAAGGACAATAATCCAAATCCTCTTTCAGTGGAGTTGAACCTGAGAGTTTTTAAGACCTGTTCTTCTTTGGTTGAATCCCACAGCAACAGTACTGGGGCTAGGGATGGGAAAGGACTAGCAACAGCCTCAGGGAAGGAGGCTTTTAAGCACTCCTGCTCCTGATATGGCAAGTTTAGTTTCCTTCCTCTGTAAAGTTTCCTCAGTTTATTGTTTGTCTTTGATTGATTTCAGGGTGCTGAAATGATTGTCTTTTGACAGTTTGGGCTAGTTTCACAGTTGCTCTTCAGGAGATAATTTGTTGATCTCCTCATTCCAGAAGTGAATACACTGGATTATCTTTATCTTCCCTAAAATACAACTCTTGAAATCATTTGGAAAGCCTAGATTTAAGCAAATTGCAATAAATATGGTGGATAAAAAAATCTGTTTACCCCTGTATATTCTTTCCTCAAAAATAGCATTAAAGGCATTAAAATTATCTAAAAGATTAAGTAGAAAGAGAATGAAGAGATAACAGCAGATACATGATGGGGAAGATGGCCTGTACATGAACTCAGCAGAGAACAAAAGCATGCATGTCAGATTCTAAGGGATGAGTTGGGGGAGTGGTGGTGGTGAGTAAACAAGGAGCAGCTAGTTCTTACTGCAGAACCCAGAAGGAGTTCAGGAATTTGAGGTGCCTGGAAACCAACTACCAACAACAGAAGAGTGGATGAAAAAAGTCTGATATGACCTCATAAATAAAATAGGCAGCAAACAAAATTAGGTAACTACAACAACAGATAAATATGGATATAATTTAGTAATATGTAAATGGAAGGAAATATAAGAAGATAAAGCAGAGCTTGATATTCCTTATAATATTAAAATAAATTAAAATAGTATACATATGATTATAGGTCAAAGCCCCACTCTTTGAGACTCCATGGACTATAGCCTACCAGGCTCCTCTATCCCAGGAATTCTCCAGGCAAGAATACTGAAGTAGGTAGTGATCCCTTCTCTAGGGGATCTTCCCAAACCAGGGATCCAACCCGGGTCTCCTGCATTGCAGGCAGATTCTTTACCATCTGAGAAGTAGGAAATGGCAACCCACTCCAGTATTCTTGCCTAGAAAATTCCACGGGCAGAGGAGCATGGTTGGCTACAGTCCACAGGTCACAAAGAGTGGGACACAACTGAGTGTACAATGCCTAGGCAATGCTGAGATGATTATATGTACATTGTGAATTATTAAACTATGACCTGAGGACCAAACTTACATTTTTTGATTGGTTCTATGTGTAAATATCTGAAAAACACGTTTCAATGCCCATAATACAGATTTATTGGAACACAGCCAAGCTCATTAGTTTACATGTCCACTATAGCTGCTTTTACACTACAATAGCAGAGTGAGCAGTTAAGACAGAAACCATATGGCCCTCAAAACTGTATCCAGTCTTTCTCAGGAAAAGTTTGCCAAACATATATTCACAGACACATACATGCACATACACACTCATATATATATATATATATACACACACACACACACACACACACACAAGTTAATATAAGCATATTCAATTTAAAAAGAATAAACATATAAACCTACTTAATTGTAGTTGTTGCTGTTCAGTCTCCCAGACATGTCCGACTCTGTGAATCAAGATAAGCAGGAGAAACATCAACAACCTCCGATATGTGCATGATACCACTCCAAAGGCAGGAAGAAAAGAGAAACTAAAGAGCCTTTTGATGAGGGTGAAGGAGGAGATTGAAAGAGTTGGCTTAAAACTAAATATTAAAAAAGAATTAAGATCATGCCATCTAGCCTCATTGCTTCATGGCAAATAAAGGGGAAAAATGTAGAAATAGTGACAAATTTCCTTTTCTTGGGCTCTAAGATCTCTGCAGATGGTGCCTCCAGCCATGAATCAGAAGATGTTTGCTTCTTGGCAGGAGAGCTTTGATAATCATAGACAGTGTGCTGAAAAGCAGAGATATTACTCTGCCAACACAGATCCGTATAGTTAAGGCTATGGTCTTCCCAGTGGTCATGTAGGCTGTATGGAGAGCTGGGGCATAAAGAAGGCAGAATGCCAAAGAATTGATGCCTTTGAACTGTGGTGCTGGAAAAGACTCCTGAAAGTCCCTTGGACAGTAAGGAGACCAAACCAGTCAATCTTAAGGGAAACCAACCCTGAATACTCTTTGCAAGATCTGATGCTGAAGCTGAAGCACCAGTATTTTGGTCATCTGATGTGAACAGACAGCTCATTGGAAAGTTCCCCAATGCTGGGAAAGATTGAGGGCACTTATAGTTACATATGTACATATTGAAATGTGAAATCTAATTTTTTTAGTTATAAGCATACATAGTCATATCTTTATATATGCATATGTATCACAAATTCATATATTTATAATACCTGTAGATAAGATAATTATAAACTTGGGAATTAGGGAAGCAGTTGTCTCAGATGATGTGAAGAATTGACTCATTGGAAAAGACCTTGATAATGGGAAAAGTTGAAGGTGGGAGGAGAAGGGGACAACAAAGGATGATATGGTTGGATGACATCACTGATGCGATGGACATGAGTTTGAGTAGGCTCCAGGAGCTGATGATGGCCTGGTGTGCTGGAGTCCATGGGGTCACAAAGAGTCAGACATGACTGAGCGACTGCACTGAACTGTCTCATATGAGGGGATATCAGGAAATGGGTTGAAGGAGACTATATGGTCAGATGCAACTTATTGTCAAAAGTTTAGTTTTTATGTTTAAATGTGTTTATTAAAAGAAGATAGATGAGGGGAAAGATAAGGGTAGCAGTTAAGAGGTAGAAAGTACTGTGTATTTAATAAATAAGCTACAAGATATGTAATATAACACAGGGGATATAGCTAATATTTTGTAATAACTATAAATGAAGAATAACATTTAAAAATTGTGAATCATTATGTTGTACCCTTGAAGGTTATATAATACTATACATCAACTATACATCAATAAATATAAATATAAAAATAGAGGATAGATAGAGGTCCATGCGTGGATCAAAGATTAAAGTGTTTTGTAAATGAAGGAATATAATTAATTCAATTATATTCAATTATGTGCATTGGATATCTATTACATTTTTAAAAACTGTCTTCCTAATTAGCAATTAGCCCTTTTGCTATCCTTGCCTATCTCATGCCACCTTAAAGTTACTTTTACCATTCAAGAAAAAGTCTGAAGTTTTACTCTTTGGAGGGATGGAATGAGAAGCAGTATTAGGAATGGCTAAGGGAGGAGGGTAGAAGCAAGTTGAAAGTGAGAGAAATAAAGGAATTTGTTTATTATATATATTTATATATACATATATACTTTGAGGTAATTTTCTTCAGATTCTTTTTCTACAAGGATTCTTTGAAAATTCATAGATCAGTATTTTTTGATATGTGTACATATGTATACACATATCAAAAAATTCTTATATATATATATATATATATCTAAGCTAGATATGTATAGATCTATCTGATATTATATGTAGGTTCTTAGGTATGTATTTGTATACATATATATGTGTGTATATATATATATATATATATATACATATAAGATTTTTTTATTTGTATACTAATGTCTCTTTTTATAGCATTATGTCCTAATTTCACAGATGTAATAGGATAATAATTTTTAAAGCAGTCAAAATGTATTGAACAAATATTCCAGATAGAACAAATTTTAATAGGATTTCAAGAAATAGACCTTAGAGATAACCAAGGGGCAGAATCTATTATTCAATAAATAATATAAAATATCATCTATATTGATAGAGCATGCATGTTCACATTGAAAGGGAATATTGCATTATAACCAACAGAATTAAACTTTAAAAGACCTGCTAAAATACCCTACCTTATTAAAATGCAAAATTCCAGGAATATGGATAAAATAGCAAAAATTTCCAGAGAGGAGAAACAGTGGCCAGGTAAAGATTTGGTAATAAGTATAGCATCAGAAGTAAGTGATCCGTTCTAAAGTCTGGAAGAAAAGGAAACTACAGTTCCAAGTTTCTTTTTAAAATTTCTTTTTAAAAATTCCAACTTTGAATTCTATATAATGTCAAAATAAGAAACAAGAGTGATAGTCAGAAAGTTTCATACTTACAAATTCTTAAAATTTTAGTATTTCATAGTTCCTTTTCTAGGAGGTTACCAAAGTTTTATTTCATATATATGAGGTCAAGGTGTGGAATCGAAGGACTTCATCCATCTCAGGAAAGAAACAAAACAAATTCTCATCCTAAGGTCATTTTATGAAGACAGCTGAATGTAGCAAGCTCTGTGGGAGCCAGACAATAGTGGACTCAGGAGTATTCTACATCACATACCCACCTGTCTTAAATATTTGAATTGAGGCTACTTTTGGTATGACAATACAAAACAGAGTTTTAAAAAATTCTGTGAGTGTAGCATTTNGTCCGATGCTTTGTGACACCATGGACTGTAGCCTGCCAGGCTCCTCTGTCCATGGAGATTCTCCAGGCAAGAATACTAGAGTGGATGGCCATACTCTCCTCCAGCGGATCGTCCCAACCCAGGGACTGAATTCAGGTCTCCCACGTTGCAGGTGGATTCTTTACTCTCTGAGCCACCAGGGAAGCCCAAATTGATTTATAGTCTAGGTAAATTTTTACTTGGGACAACACAGGCCCAAATTGACATCTGGGTCATTTATTTCTCCTTTTGATCATTCAACCAATTTTAATCTATAGAATGAGCTGGATCATTATAAAAAATTATTCAAGTAAGTCTCATTAAAATTTTATAAAACCTGAGTTGTTGAAATGACTGCTTCAGTTCTCCATTTATTAATGTAGTGCTGACATATCATTTATAGAAAAATTATTTACACTCCAGGTTTTCTCTGATTAAATATTTTTATTATTAACATTATAAAGCATGTTTAATGTTCATAGGTCCTGAGGATGTGCATAATAACAATCTGCTTAAACTATTTTTTGTGGGTCTTAAAATTTACCATTAACAAGCAAAATCAATACCTTAGGTATTGAATCTAGGTGGAAGGTGTACGGAAACTTCCTGTAAAATTCTTTCAACTTTCCTATATTTATGAATTTAAGTAATAAAAAGTCAAAACAACAAACTAGACTTACCTGATGTAACCTCTCTAACTTTTTCGTTACAATACCTGAGAAGACACACAAAAGGCCAACAATTGGAAACAGTGCTGGAAACTCAGTTCAGTTCAGTCGCTCAGTCGTGTCCGACTCTTCGTGACCCCATGAATCGCAGCACACCAGGCCTCCGTGTCCATCACCAGCTCCTGGAGTTCACTCAGACTCACGTCCATGAGTTGCTGATGCCATCCAGCCATCTCATCCTCTGTCATCCCCTTTTCCTCCTTCCCCGAATCCCTCGCAGTATCAGTCTTTTCCAATGAGTCAACTCTTTGCATGAGGTGGCCAAAGTACTGGAGTTTCAGCTTTAGCATCATTCCTTCCAAAGAACACCCAGGGCTGATCTCCTTTAGAATGGACAGGTTGGATCTCCTTGCAGTCCAAGGGACTCTCAAGAGTCTTCTTCAACACCACAATTCAAAAGCATCAGTTCTTCAGCTCTCAGCTTTCTTCACAGTCCAACTCTCACATCCATACATGACCACTGGAAAAACCATAGCCTTGACTAGACAGACCTTTGTTGGCAAAGTAATATCTCTGCTTTTCAATATGCTATCTAGGTTGGTCATAACTTTCCTTCCANTCCAAGGGACTCTCAAGAATCTTCTCCAACACCACAGTTCAAAAGCATCAATTCTTCAGCACTCAGCCTTCTTCACAGTTAACTCTCATATCCATACATGACTACTGGAAAAACCATACCTTTGACTAGATGGACCTTACATATTAAGATATTACAAAGTGCAAGACTGTCTATATATTATGTTCTCCTATTACAGAAGTGAATAATAATTCACAGTCCAATTTATCACTATTTAAAATTTTCTATCCATGAGGCTTATTAGATTTGTTCTAATTTTTAGTGGCCCTTATTCAATAAAACCAGGTCAGAAAATTGCAGACCTTTCGTGTTCAAATATACCTAAATATCTTCTTCAACAGAACAGATAAATCAATAAGTTCCTAGTTTTATATGCTTAGATTATATATATAATTAATATGTTTGTAAAATATTATCTTTCAAAGTATGGTATATAAATATAAGTACACATCTCAGATCCTTGTGTGCTTTTGTGAAAGTCATGTCTGATTCTTTGTGACCCCATGGCCTAGTCCATGGAATTCTCTAGGCCAGAATGCTGGAGTGGAGGTAGCCTTTCCCTTCTCCAGGGGATCTTCCCAACCCAGGGATCAAACCCAGGTCTCCTGCATTGCAGGCAGGTTATTTACCAGCTGAGCCACAAGAGAAGCCCCAAAATACAGGAGAGGGTAGCCTATCCCTTCTCCAGCGGATCCTCCCAACCAGGAATCAAACAGGGGTTCCCTGCATTGCAGGCATGTGTGCTTAGTCATGTTCAACTCTTTGCAGCCCCATGGACTACAGCCTGCCAGTCTCCTCTAACCATGGAATATTCCAGGCAAGAATACTGAGTGGGTTGCCATTTCCTGCTCCAGGAGATCTTTCCATCTCAGGGATCCAATACACATCCCTTGTGTCTCCTGAATTGGCAAGTGGATTCTTTACCACTAGTGTCACCTGAGAAGCCCTGAAATATGCCAAATATGCAACAAAGATAATTAAAATTCCTCATAGCATTCTCATACAAAAATATTTTTTCCACATGCCTCAATGTCAGCAAAAGACATTGGTGCAAATTGAAATTATTTCAGACTAGACATAGAGAAGTAATCCAGCATTTTTAATCCCCTGCTTGTGACAGTGTACAAGCTGGGGGTGGGGGTGGGTTTGTCAATATGACATTAAGTTTTAAACCAAACTAAAGGTCTATAAAGGATGTTAGCAACAAACCTTGTTATTCTTTCTGGCTCCAGGAAACTGATTTTAGCAGCACTTGTATAAGGCTTCTTGGCTGCCTGTTAAGTGCCACTTAAGAACACCACCTTTTGACCTTGTCCACAGATACTGGAGCCCAATGAAGTCCAGGACCAAGTGTGATTACATACCTGTTAAGGAGGTTCTCAATGTCCTCTATATGGGAAGCAGGTGTGTTTTGACAGATTATCAAGTTGCTGTTCAAATTGTAGGTTGACACAGGCTACCTCTTAGTCTTTTCAGTAAAGACAAACAAACCTCCAAACAACCTGACTGGTAGAAAAACAATGTGGCCTTCCCATAGGAAGACATCCCTAAAGTGACCCTCTTGTCACAGCAGGTTCTTTGAAGAGTTTTCCAGAGACGGTCAGAGCCTCAGCACCACTCTACTATCCCTAAGGGACAGGTGCTGGAAGGACAGCCTCAGGCCCTGGCGGGGAGAGGTTTTCTGTATAAAGCCAAATGGCCTGATTAAACCACTCCCCCAATGCCTTTAGATTATTGAGCATTTTGTTCTAACCAGCTAAATTGACACTGTAATGGTGCCTTAGGTAATGCGACGTTGCCAAGGAATAGCACAAGTGTGTATATAAAAGGTGGCAGACAGNCCCTCTTGTCACAGCAGGTTCTTTGAAGAGTTTTCCAGACACGGTCGGAGCCTCAGCACCACTCTACTATCTCTAAGGGACAGGTGCTGGAAGGACAGCCTCTGGCCCTGGCGGGGAGAGGTTTTCTGTATAAAGCCAAATGGCCTGATTAAACGACTCCCCCAATGCCTTTAGATTATTGAGCATTTTGTTCTAACCATCTAAATTGACACTGTAATAATGGTGCCTTAGGTAATGCGACGTTGCCAAGGAATAGCACAAGTGTGTATATAAAAGGTGGCAGACAGTGGGTAAAATGCAGGCTGAATCAGGTATGGACAAGGCGGAGCTGAGCCAGAAGCACAGAGCATTTATTCACAAACCAAGGCTATTCTTCTCTGAAGCCACTGTGGACCAGACTGCTGTTCTCCTGCTGATTTTCTCTGTTGTGCCTTTACATTCTGAGAACACTGCCGGCAGAAGCCCTCTCCAACAGGAGCACTTCTGTGTATCTACCCCTTGCCTTGTTTTTGTAACCCTCAGCTCTAACTGCTTCCCACTTCTTTCTCCCATTTCTTCTCTTAAATAAATACATGCAGAAGAAAATCTCCAGGCAAATGTCTGGGTGTGTAAAAAGGCCAATATTCCATAATGGAATTTCAATATTTTTCCAAGCCTTACTCTCTTTTGCTCTTTTTTTTTTTTTTAAGGTATATCATGTGGTATCTATGATTAGAATCTAATGTTCAGAAAGATCACATTCCTTGATATTTTTTACATTTCCTAATCTACAATGACATGGCTATTCTCATCCATATACTACAGAATGTTAACCTATTTGTATATTGTTCCCATTTTTGATTTATAATGAAGTGAACTGCTGTTTTATGGCAACAGAGACCAGTTAATTCTGGAGTGATTTTACAGGCCTTTGTTCTCCTTTCTATAAAAGATTACAAGCTACTTCAGGGCTATATCTTCTATGTCTGCTATATTTTCTCCTTACAGCACTAGTTATTTGGGTCTTCATAACTCTGCTTACACATTCTCCTTTGATGCCCAATCCCTCTTGAACTCCACTGAAAATGTATCCTTCTCAAATACCATTTTATCATGAACTCATTTGCTTTAATGCCTTTAATAGAGTCTCAAAACCTACAGAATAAAGGGTAAAATTCATGGCCACATTGCTCATTTCTATCTTGTTACCCCTGCTGCTCACCATCAAAAAACTGTGTATGTACTTGGTGGTCCCCAAGATGGGCAGTGTGCAGCGGGAGAGTGCTGGTATCAGGAAGAGAAGTGGCAAAGTACAAAATTGTGTCCATTGACTGTGCAGCCTGGCCTGCAGTGCTGTAGGAGTGGAGGCTGGGGCAATAGCTACCAGGCAGGAAGTTTACCCTCATCATCAAGAGCATCTTTGAGGCTGTGAATACCTAGACATCATATTAAAAAGCAGAGACATTACTTTGCCAACAAAAGTCTGTCTAGTCAAAGCTGTGATTTCTCCAGTAGTCATGTATGGATGTGAGAGTTAGACTGTAGAGAAAGCTGAGCACTCAAGAACTGGAAGAACTGATGCTTTTGAACTATGGTGTTGGAGAAGACTCTTGAGAGTCCCATGGACTGTAAGGAGATCCAACCAGTCCATCCTAAAGGAAATCAGTCCTAAATATTCATTGGAAGGACTGATGCTGAAGCTGAAACTCTAATATTTTGGCCACCTGATGAGAAGAGCTGACTCATTTGAAAAGACCCTGATGCTGGGAAAGATTGAGGGCAGGAGAAGGGGACAACAGAAAATGAGGTGGTTGGATGGCATCACCTACTCAATGGACATGAGTTTGAGTGAACTCCAGGAGTTGGTGATGGATAAGGAGGCCTGGCGTGCTGCAGTCCATGGGGTCAGAGACTTGGACATGACTAAGCAACTGAACTGACTGATACTCTAAAAGTAAATTCCTTCTTTCCCAAAAGCCAGAAGTAGAATTTGAAAAGAAAAAAAAAAAAAACAGAACAAGAAATAGTGTATGAATTATTCAAAATAGTGTAGGAGAAACAATTCTAGATCCTATTTTATAAATTTCACAGTAGCTCTAATACTCTGCACAGGACTGCTTCTTTGGAAGATTCAGCTGTGTGTTTTTACAAGTATATGTGCAAGTGTGTGTTCTTCTGAATAACAGCAGCAGTAAATAACTACTTAATATTTGGGTTTTGGGGTGCTTGAGTCAAGCAATGCATTTTCCCTCAATTTGAAGGATAGCATGGATATGAAAAAGAATGCTAACCAAAATACTTTAATAAAGAACTAAATATTTTCAAGCATAAATGAAATATATTAAATAAATTATCTTATAGTATTTAAAATAAATAAATATGTTATTCCTTGAATTTTAAAATAATAGAATGAACAATCATATAAATTAACCAAATGAAATAAATATGAACAAAATAGTGAAAAGAAACTAAGGCAAGATATACATAAAACTGTCAGAAACTAACAAATGTTTTGTTCATTTAGAATCTAAAAAATTCAATGTCGCATCTGTCTATTTGGGAGAATGGCACTGAAACATGTATACTAGCATGTAAGAAACGAACTACCAGTCTATGTTAGATACAGGATACAGGATGCTTGGGACTGGTGCACAGGGATGATCCATAGAGTTGATATGGGGTGGGAGGTGGAGGGGGGTGTTCAAGATTGGGAACTCATGTACACCTGAGACGGAAAAAATAAAATAATAATTATAATAATAAAAAAAATTAAAAAAACCCCACACCAGCTCCCCCAAAGAATGCTAGTATTAGCAAAATGCAGACTAGATCTGGAGCAAATACATTTCCTTCTAAAAAAAAAGCAAAACCAGGCTTATAAGTCTTTGCCATCAAATCACATATCTCTTAAATTGTTTAGTATTTCTCCAGAGATTCCAAGTAAAGAGAGGAGGATATTTCATGTTAAATGAACATGTATGGAGATTAAAAAAAAAAAAAAGAATATTCCTTACTTACTTCTAATTTACATCATTTTCTTGCTCCAACTCTAAGTTGGATATTATTCAAATTCAATATTGCTAGTAGTTCATCACTGACAGATTTTCCATATCACTTTTAAAGGAAGTACTAGCAATATTTTCTTCTAAATACTATTACAAGATAATGCATACCCTTCTCAGCCATACTGCAATTCCCATGTCCTTCTTCTAAGCTCCTTTAGCAGCACTTAGGGAAAAAAAAAAAAGAAAGAAACATAGGTTTATTTTAATATAATTGGTTGACAAACATGAAAATCACATACATCATTTATTTTTGCCTGTATTTTTATTTTAATTTTTTACTGCAAGGTATTTGCTTTACAATCTTGTGTTGGTTTCTACCATACATCAACATTAATAAGTCACAGGTATACATATGTGCCTTCCCTCTTGAACATCCATCCCATTTCCCATACAACACTTTTGTTATTTGATTTCTGCTTTTAACTCTTTGGGTTTTGTTGGGCATGTAGAATCAACACATCTTACATTCTGTTACTTGCTTTGCATCCCTGGCTTCTGCTCTTTAACTGTCTATGCCTCGATGATTAGTACTTTCTTTCTATTAGTCTGTCACCTGGGAACTCAAGATTTGTGTATCATGAAGTGATGATAACAAAAAGATGGTTTCAAACACAACCAGAATCTAAGTTTATGTCCCATTTTCTTCATTGTCATGAGGAAGGTACTTTACAATAAACATTTTTGTAGTGGGCGCTTTGCTTCCTGCAGAGAAAATCAGACCAAATAAGCTATTTGCTCCTGATTGTGTGATTAAAAAATTATCCTCTTATCTTCTAATTGCATTATCAGAAACAGACTTGCTTGTAGAAGTTTAATAAGAAATCTTTGAATGAACATTTAACATGACCTGTCTGATATTTTGTGTGAGTTCATTTTCAAACATACAATTACTAGCCATGAAACACTAGGAAAATAAATTGATCATACTGTCTATTTTGGTTCTTGCTAAAGTTCTGCCACATTCATGTTATATCAATAAAGGTCTGGATTTCTTTGGTGGTCCTGTGGTTAAGACTCTGACTGCTATTGCAGGCAGCATGTGTTGGATCCCTGATCTGGGAAGATCCCACATGCTGCTGGGCAACTAAGCCCATGTGCCACAACTACTGAAGCTCCCCTGCCTTAGAGACTGTGCTCTGCAATAAGAAAAGCCACCACAATGAGAAGCCAGCCAACTACAACTAGAGAGTAGCCCTTGCTGATCACAACTAAAGAAGGCCCATAGCAATGAAGACCCAGCACAGCCAAAAATAAAATAATTTGTAAAAGAGTCTCACTTCTTCTGTTCTGAATGGGTGGTAGTGGCATTGAGGGCAACAGGTTGGCACAGATAAAGCTCCTCGTGCTGGTTGTAGAGTTCCTGATTTTAATAGCAGAACATTTAGGAGTTCTATGTCATTTAGATTGCCATCCTTCTTGGAGTTCTCCCTCGAGAATCCTTTTGAGACATTCCTTCCCTTGGCTAAAGTTGTGTCTTGGATTGGAAAATGTCCTAGAGTTTATTTACTGATGTGGACAAAGAAATTGCCGAGGATGATGATAAGAGGTGGGGGTAAGGTGGACACTGTCATGTGGGTACTTGACATTGTTAAGTGATGACAGGGCTCTCGAAGTTGGTAGATTGCCACCACTCAGCAGGGAAAGGACTTCCCAGGTGGCTCAGTGGTTGGTAAAGAGTCTGCCTGCCGATGCAGGAGACACAAAATGTGCAGGTTTGATCCCTAGGTCAGGAAGATCCCCTCTAGGAAGAAATGGCAAGCCACTCCAGTATTCTTGCCTGGGAAATTCTATGAACAGAGGAGCCTGATGGGCTACAGTCCTTGGGATCACAAAGAGTCAGATAGGACTGAGCAATTGTGACATGAGCAGCTAATGTAAGTCTGGGTACAGAACTATATTAGCAAGTGCATACCTAGAGAGAAGAGGCATTAGGGTGATTCTTGTTGCTGGTGTGGCAGGAAATTACTTTGACATATTTTCTGATTTTCTCCCTACTACTTGTATTTCTTCAATTATAGCAGATAGTCAAATCTGTGTACATTTATCAGGGAAGGAATGTGAAGGATAGGGGAAAGAATGTGAAGGATAGGGGAAGGAATGTGAAGGGTAGTGGAAGGAAGCTAATATTTTTTGTCTAGTTTTGGTTCCACACCATAAAAAGGAGAGAAAGAAGAGGAGAGTATGTGTTGAGTAATCCCTAGAGAGAGTGCTGGAGGTGATGGGTCATATAGACATTTTGGTAAATGATCTCTTGAAGGGCCTTGTTTCAGTTGTCAGAGTCATTTGGAAATGAAAAATTACTTGTGACTGCTCATTCTGTGCCTCGACCCTATATTAGCTACTCATGTCACAGGTACTGATGAAATCTTCCCTTGGTCAGGAGTTAGCACTCAGATTAATGTTCACCCAGCAGGAGTGAGGCCCATCTATATCTCTTCATTAAATTAAGTTGTTTTCTTGTCCTTGACTTGTTCATCCCTTGTGGAATTTTCCCACTATTTGACACTGCAACCCATCCATAAGCATCAATAAGAAGGGCTGTATCCCTGGCCACCTCACAGGACTGACAGAAGGAGAAAGTGGCACACCTGTATTTAGAGAAGGCTGAAAGCAGCCTGTATTCTGACAATGGTTAAATAGGACTCCACTTTCTCTGTGGCTTGGGTGAGCACAAGTGATGATGTAATTTACTGAGAGAGGAGAACGAATAGATTGAGGAAATGATGATGCCATTTAAAATATTGAGTTTGAGATACAACTGTGACTGCTAAGTGGAGATCTTCCATGAGCACCTGGATACATGGATTGAAATATTAGTAGGGTCTATAGTTTGAAGATGTATATTAGGGACCTAAAATAACAAATGTTTCTTTCTAAAAGAAAGAAGAAAGAAATTTGAAATTGGGTATGTGTCAAGATACACAGTGAACAGAGAAAAGAGTCAGAGTGCTAGGATCACAGACATACAAGGATTACAGAATGTCTCATAAAACAGACTTTAAAAGTCTATTAGTGGTAGAAGGAAATAATGAGATCAAAAGAGCATAAGCAAGATCATGATTCACAGTGTCAAATGCTAGGGCAGTGGGACGAAAGAGAGACCACCAAGTATTCGGTAATTTTGAAGCCTATCATTGACCTTTGTGTGAAATGTCCTTGGAGTGATGTGGTAAGGATGTTTGACTGCTCTAGGCTGAAGAATAAGAAAAGAAGTGGAGATTCTCTGATTTTTAAAAATGGCTAAACATAGTTACATACTTAATATCCAGAAAGACATATAAAATCAATAGAAAATTATATTTTGGGGAAGCCCAGTTAAAATTTTCAGGATGAGAAAGTTTTGGAGGTATTAGTATGTTCAACTGGAGAAACCAGTCAGGAGAGAGAATTTGAAAATATATGTGAGGTGGTACAAGCATATTACCTAAGCCAGGCTACCTTGCAAGATAAATGTATGAGTGTATCTACAGGCTCAATAGGGATCAGACCTGTTTCCTCCACATCTCTAGCAGATGAACTAGTAACTCTGATGACTTGTACTTTCCAAGGGGCACAGCTGTCCTAGAGTGAGCTATGTGGAGCTACAGTGATGCTTAAATAATTTCTGTATGTCTTCAAATGTCAAACCTTAAGATAATTTTATTCACCCTCAAGTTATTGACAATTATTCAGTGATCTTTCATAACAGGCTTTGTAATAACTACTCTGTTTTAAAATCAAGTCTCCCAAAGACCTCAAGTGAGGGAATAGATAGGTGTAATCACAGATCTGAGTTAATGGTCATCTGAGTTAAATTCACCCATTCAAGTTCATTTTAGTTTGCTGATACCTAAGATGCCAATGTTCACTCTTGCCATCTCCTGTTTGATCACTTCCAATTTGCCTTGATTCATGGGCCTAACATTCCAGGTTGCTATGCAATATTGCTCTTTACAGCATCGGACCTTGCTTCCATCACTAGTCACATCCACAACTGGGTGTTGTTTTTCCTTTGGTTCTGTCTCTTCATTAATTCTTGAGTTATTTCTCCACTGATCTCCAGTAGCATATTGGGCACCTACTGGCCTGGGAAGTTCATCTTTCATTGTTCTATCTTTTTGCCTTTTCACACTGTTCATGGGGTTCTCAAGGCAGGAATACTGAAGTGGTTTTCCATTCCCTTCTCCAGTGGACCGTATTTTGTCAGAACTCTTGACCATGATCCGTCCATCTTGGCTGGCCCTACATGGCATAGCTCATAGTTTCATTGAATTAGACAAGGCTGTGGTCCATGTGATTAGATTGATTAGTTTTCTGTGATTGTGGTTTTCAGTCTATCTGCCCTCTGATGGAGAATGAACATTGACATTTTAGGAATCAGCAAACTAAAATGGAANGGTGGCCCTACATGGCATAGCTCATAGTTTCATTGAATTAGACAAGGCTGTGGTCCATTGTGATTAGATTGATTAGTTTTCTGTGATTGTGGTTTTCAGTCTATCTGCCCTCTGATGGAGAATGAAAATTGACATTTTTGGGTGGCCCTACATGGCATAGCTCATAGTTTCATTGAATTAGACAAGGCTGTGGTCCATGTGATTAGATTGATTAGTTTTCTGTGACTGTGGTTTTCAGTCTATCTGCCCTCTGATGGAGAATGAACATTGACATTTTAGGAATCAGCAAACTAAAATGGAATGGAATGGGTGAATTTAACTCAGATAACAATTATATCTACTACTGTGGGCAAGAATCCTTTAGAAGAAATGGAGTAGCCAACATATCAACANATTAGTTTTCTGTGATTGTGGTTTTCAGTCTATCTGCCCTCTGATGGAGAATGAACATTGACATTTTAGGAATCAGCAAACTAAAATGGAATGGAATGGGTGAATTTAACTCAGATGACAATTATATCTACTACTGTGGGCAAGAATCCTTTAGAAGAAATGGAGTAGCCAACATATCAACAAAAGAGTCTGAAATGCAATACCTAACTGCAGTCTCAAAAATGACAGAATGATCTCTGTTCATTTCCAAGGCAAACCATTCAATATCACAGTAATCCAAGTCTGTCCTGAACAGTAATGCTGAAGAAGCTGAAGTTGAACAGTTCTATGAATACCTACAAGGCCTTCTAGAATTAACACCCCCAAAAGATGACCTTTTCATTATAGGGGACTAGAATGCAAAAGTAGGAAGTCAAGAAACACTTGGAGTAACAGGCAAATTTGGCCTTGGAGTACAGAATGAAGCAGGGCAAATGTTCATAGAGTTCTGCCAAGACAAATCACTGGTCATAGCAAACACCCTTTTCCAACAACACCCTCTTCCAAACAACTCTCTTCCTCTTCTTCAAGAGAAGACTCTACACATGGACATCACCAGATGGTCAATACCGAAATCAGATTGATTATATTCGTTGCAGCCAAAGATGGAGAAGCTCTATACAGTCAGCAAAAAACAAGACCGGGAGCTGACTGGGGCTAATATCATGAACTCCTTATTGCCAAATTCAAACTTAAATTGAAGAAAGTAAGGAAAACCACTAGGCCACTCAGGTAGGACTTAAAACAAATCCTTTATGAGTATACAGTGGAAGTGAGAAATAAATTCAAAGGACTAGATCTGATAGACAGAGTGCCTGATGAACTATGGATGGAGGCTCATTACATTGTACCGGAGATAGGGATCACTATCCCCCAAAAAAAAGAAATGCAAAAAAGCAAAATGACTGTCTGAGGAGGCCTTTCAAATAGCTGTGAAAAGAAGAGAAGCCAAAAGCAAAGGAGAAAAGGAAAGATATAACCATCTGAATACAGAGTTCCAAAGAATAGCAAGAAGAGAAAGCCTTCTTTAGCAATCAATATAAAGAAATAGAGAAAAATCACAGAATGGGAAAGACTAGAGATCTCTTCAGGAAAATTAGAGATACCAAGGGAACATTTCATGCAAAGATGGGCTTGATAAAGGACAGAAATGGTCTGGGCATACACACCGAGGAAACCAGAATTGAAAGAGACACATGTACCCCAATATTCATTGCAGCACTGTTGATAATAGCCAGGAAATGGAAACAACCTAGATGTCCATCAACAGATGAATGGATAAGAAAGCTGTGGTACATATACACAGTGGAGTATTACTCAGCCATTAAAAAGAATACATTTGAATCAGTTCTAATGAGATGGATGAAATTGGAGCCAATTACACAGAGTGAAGTAAGCCAGAAAGAAAAGCACCAATACAGTATACTAACTCATATATATGGAATTTAGAAACATGGTAATGATAACCCTGTATGTGAGACAGCAAAAGAGACACAGATGTATAGAATGGACTTTTGGACTTTGAGGGAGAGGGAGAGGGTGGGAAGATTTGGGAGAATGGCACTGAAACATGTATACTATCATGTAAGAAACGAATCGTCAGTCTATGTTCAATACAGGATACAGGATGCTTGGGACTGGTGCACAGGGATGATCCAGAGAGTTGATATGGGGTGGGAGGTGGGGGGAGGTTCAAGATTGGGAACTCATGTACACCTGAGATGGAAAATTTTAAAAAGAAATGTGAAATTCATTTTAATAATATATTTTATTAAACCCAACTTGTCCAGAATATTATCATTTCAACAGGCAATCAGTATCGAAATTAGGAGTGAGATGTCCGGCATTCGTTTTCACACACCATGTCTTCAGGCTGGTGCAGGTTTACACTTAGAGTACCAAGTTTTCCTGGAAAATACTTCGCATGTATTTAGCTTTTGTAAAATTTGCAGTTGGAAAAGTAGATGAATATTCTCAAGTTGCTCCCAACATNTGTCCGGCATTCGTTTTCACACACCATGTCTTCAGGCTGGTGCAGGTTTACACTTAGAGTACCAAGTTTTCCTGGAAAATACTTCGCATGTATTTAGCTTTTGTAAAATTTGCAGTTGGAAAAGTAGATGAATATTCTCAAGTTGCTCCCAACATACTTACAGGTTTTCCAGTGACAGAATCAAGTATCTGTTTGTTCAGTTCAGTTCAGTTCAGTCGCTCAGTCGTGTCCGACTCTGTGACCCCATGAATCGCAGCACGCCAGGCCTCCCTGTCCATCACCAACTCCAGGAGTTCACTTAGACTCACGCCCATCGAGTCAGTGATGTCATCCAGCCATCTCATCCTCGATCGTCCCCTTCTCCTCCTGCCCCCAATCCCTCCAGCATCCCAGGGTCTTTTCCAATGAGTCAACTCTTCGCGTGAGGTGGCCAAAGTACTGGAGTTTCACCTTTAGCATCAGTCCTTCCAAAAAACACCCTCGACTGATCTCCTTTAGAATGGATTAGTTGGATCTCCTTGCAGTCTAAGGGACTCTCAACAGTCTTCTCCAACACCACAGTTCAAAAGCATCAATNGGTGTTCTTTTGAAGGACTGATGCCAAAGCTGAAACCCCAATACTTTGGCCACCTCATGCGAAGAGTTGACTCATTGGAAAAGACTCTGATGCTGGAATGGATTGGGGGCAGGAGGAGAAGGGGATGACAGAGGATGAGATGGCTGGATGGCATCACTGACTCGATCAGATGAGTTTGTGTGAACTCTGGGAGATGGTGATGGTTGGGGAGGCCTAGCATGCTTCAATTCATGGGATCACAAAGAGTCAGACACAACTGAACTACTGAACTGAACTGAACTAAGTGAGACCTCTGAGAACTTAGTTACCAATAACAAAGGTCTAGACTAGTATTAAGAAAGGCAGGACTAAGATGAAATGTTAAATGTATGACCCAGGAACCATTCTCTTCCTACTGCACTGCACTGCTTCTCATTAAGATTTTGAAGCAAAGATGCTGTAAGGGAGAACTTGTGTCTCTTCTAGAAAAATATTTACACTTCTGTAAGCAGAGCATCCCTCAGTAAAATGGCATGTGCAGTGATATTAGGGGCCTGGCAGTCATATGTATACTCTTCCTTCTGTGGGACTAAATGTATGGCTTAAAAGATAAGAAGAATCCTATCTACAGCCATTTTCTAATTTTCAATTTTCTGGTGATATCTAACATCTTTTTTNTTCTAGAAAAATATTTACACTTCTGTAAGCAGAGCATCCCTCAGTAAAATGGCATGTGCAGTGATATTAGGGGCCTGGCAGTCATATGTATACTCTTCCTTCTGTGGGATTAAATGTATGGCTTAAAAGATAAGAAGAATCCTATCTACAGCCATTTTCTAATTTTCAATTTTCTGGTGATATCTAACATCTTTTTTGAACTCTTCATTTGCACAGCACTTGATCACATGTTTGGCATGATAATAAAGATTTAACCATGTTTTTTTTGGGGATCTCCAAATCATTCAGAGAGAAATCTTAGGTAATACATTTAAATTTGCCAAACCTTTTACAAATTATCCATTTTGTCCTAATTTGAGATAGCTAGTGATATTAATTTGAGCCATGTATTAGTGCAATTTACATAAGCATAAAATCGTTAAATTATCAGCAAATTTATAGAGTTCACCAATATAACATTTTATATTATTTTTAGCTGCTTACAGGTAAACTCTGATTCGGTAATAATACTAAAGACACACAGTTGACACTAAAAATCCAAATAGAAGCGTTTAGTTTAATAAAAAAATTGTCATCATTACAAGGTTCTTACAGCATATAGCTATAGCTAAATCATTAAAAATAGAAATTTAAAAAAATTGTGTGTTTGAGGTTTCTGAACTAGTAGTAGATAGGTGAAATCATTAAATTGATTGTATTCTTTCTCTGTTTCTTCTTCCTAACTAAAAAAAAAAAAAAAAACCCTAAAATTTAAGGAACTCTTTCAGAAGACAATAGGTGGAACAAACTAATTCCCTCAGGAAAGTCTCTATGATATGATCAGGCATACTGATATCTCAGTAAGACGTGTTGATTTTAAGTTATCTTTTATCAATAATTACATTTATGGAGAGAGAAAATTATGACAAGGGATTTATCACTAATGAACTACATGAAAGTTTCAGTAATTACTGTGCACAGGCTTATAGGTCAAGTATGACAATCTTTCTTACAAGATTTGAACTACTGTATATATGTGTGTGTATATATATATGAGAATCCTTGCTGGTTAAAATGGTAAAGAATCCACCTGAAATGCAGGATACCAGGATTGGGTTCTTGGGTCGGGAACATCCTCTGGACAAGGAAATGGCAAACCATTCCAATATTTTTGCCTGGAGAATCCCATGAATAAAGAAGCCTGGTGGGTTACTGTCCACGGGGTAGCAAACAGATGGATACAATAGAGCAGCTAAAACTTTCATATGTCTGCATGTGGGTATATGTTTAATGTGTGTGTGTGATAATGTTATATTGGTGTGTATTATTTTAGTGTTTTAAATATATAAAACTTCATATGAAAGACAGACATTTCTTACAGGCTGTGAAAGATTATATATATTCATCAGTTAAGTTCAGTTCAGTCGCTCAGTCGTGTGTGACTCTTTGCAACCCGTGAATCGCAGCATGCCAGGCCTCCCTTCCATCACCATCTCCTGGAGTTCACACAAGCTCATGTGCATCGAGTCAGTGATGTCATCCAGCCATCTCATCCTTTGTCATCCCCTTCTCCTCCTGCCCTCAATCCCTCCCAACATCAGAGTCTTTACCAGTGAGTCAGCTCTTCACATGATGTGGCCAAAGCAATGGAGTTTCAGCTTTAGCATCAGTCCTTTCAAAGAACACCCAGGACTGATCTCCTTTAGAATGGACTGTTAGGATCTCCTGCAGTCCAAGGGACTCTCAAGAGTCTTCTCCAACACCACAGTTCAAAAGCATCAATTCTTCAGCATTCAGCTTTCTTCACAGTCCAACTCTCACATCCAGACATGACTACTGGAAAAACCATAGCCTAGACTAGACGAACTTTTGTTCAAAAAGTAATGTCTCTGCTTTTGAATATGCTATCTAGGTTGGTCATAACTTTCCTTCCAAGGAGTCAGTGTCTTTTAATTTTATGGCTGCAGTCACCATCTGCAGTGATTTTGGAGCCCCCAAAACTAAAGTCTGACACTGTTTCCACTGTTTACCAATCTATTTCCCATGAAGTGATGGGACCAGATGTCATGATCTTAGTTTACTGAGTGTTGAGCTTTAAGCCAACTTTTTCACTCTCCTCCTCCTCTTTCCTTTTTATCAAGAGGCTCTTTAGTTCCTCTTCACTTTCTGCCATAAGGGTGGTGTCATTTGCATATCTGAGGTTATTGATACTTCTCCCAGCAATCTTGATTCCAGCTTGTGTTTCTTCCAGTCCAGCGTTTCTCATGATGTATTCTGCATATAAGTTAAATAAGCAGGGTGATAATATATAGCCTTGATGGACTCCTTTTCCTATTTGGAACCAGTCTGTTGTTCCATGTCCAGTTGTGATTGTTTCTTCCTGACCTTCATATAGGTTTCTCANATCTCTAATTTTCTTGAAGAGATCTCTAGTCTTTCCCATTATTTTTTTCCTCTTTTTCTTTGCACTGATCACTGAGGAAGGCT
The DNA here is from genome assembly GCA_006410615.1 of Neotragus moschatus. Lineage (NCBI taxonomy): Eukaryota > Metazoa > Chordata > Mammalia > Artiodactyla > Bovidae > Neotragus > Neotragus moschatus. The sequence goes on along the minus strand of SJYA01001578.1, from coordinate 85,876 downwards.
TTCTTATCTCTCCTTGCTATTTTTTGGAACTCTGCATTCAAATGCTTATATCTTTCCTTTTCTTCTTTGCTTTTCACCTCTCTTCTCTTCACAGCTGTTTGTAAGGCCTCCCCAGACAGCCATTTTGCTTTTTTGCACTTCTTTTCCATGGGGATGGTCTTGATCCCTGTCTCCTCTTCAATGTCAGGAACCTCAATCCATAGGTCATCAAGCACTCTATGTATCTGATCTAGGTCCTTAAATCTATTTCTCACTTCCACTGTATAATCAGAAGGGATTTAAGTCATACTTGAATGGTCTAGTGGTTTTCCCTACTTTCTTCAGTTTAAGTCTGAATTTGGTAATAAGGAGTTCATGATCTGAACCACAGTCAGCTCCTGGTCTTGTTTTTGTTGACTGTATAGAGCTTCTCCATCTTTGGCTGCAAAGAATATAATCAATCTGATTTCGGTGTTGACCATCTGCTGATGTCCATGTGTAGAGACTTCTCTTGTGTTGTTGGAAGAGGGTGTTTGCTATGACCAGTGCATTCTCTTGGGAAAACTCTATTAGACTTTACCGGCGTCATTCCTTAGTCCAAGGCCAAATTTGCCTGTTACTCCAGGTGTTTCTTGACTTCCTACTTTTGCATTCCAGTCCCTTATAATGAAAAGAACATCTTTTTGGAGTGTTAGTTCTAAAAGGTCTTGTAGGTCTTCATAGAACCATTCAACTTCAGTTTCTTCAGTGTTACTGGTTGGGGCATAGACTTGGAATTCTGTGACATTGAACGGTTTTCCTTGGAAACAAACAGAGATCATTCTGTCATTTTTGAGATTGCATCCAAGTACTGCATTTTGGACTCTTTTGTTGACCATGATGGCTACTCGATTTCTTCTAAGGGATTCCTGCCTACAATAGTAGATATAATGGTCATCTGAGTTAAATTCACCCGTTCCCATCCATTTTAGTTTGCTGATTCCTAGAATGTCGACATTCACTCTTGCCATCTCCTGTTTGACTACTTCCAATTTACCTTGATTCATGGACCTAATATCCCAGGTTCCTATGTAATATTTCTCTTTACAACTTCGGACCTTGCTCCTATCACCAGTCACATCCACAACTGTGTATTGTTTTGGCTTCGGCTCCATCCCTTCATTCTTTGTGGAGTTAATTCTCCACTATCTTCAGTAGCATATTGGGCACCTACTGACCTGGGGAGTTCCTCTTTCAGTATCCTATCATTTTGCCTTTTCATACTGTTCATGGAGTTCTCAAGGAAAGAATACTGAAGTAGCTTGCCATTCCCTTCTCCAGTAGACCATATTCTGTCAGACATCTCCACCAAGACCCGCCCATCTTGGGTGGCCCCCCACGGCATGACTTAGTTTCATTTAGTCAGACAAGGCTGTGGTCCCTGTGATTAGACTGACTAGTTTTCTGTGATTATGGTTGTGTGTCTGTCCACTGATGCCTCTCACAATACCTACCGTCTTACTTGGGTTTCTCTTACATTTGACGTGGGGTATCACTTCACGACTGCTCCAGCAAAGTGCAGCCGCTGCTCCTTACCTTGGAGGAATGGTGTCTCCTCGCAGCCGCCGCCCCTGACCTCTGCGCATGGTGTAGCTCCTCCCAGCCACGCTTCTGTGCAGTCCATCACAGCCAGTGCGCTTCTGTAAGTATGATTAAATAAAAGCAAAATACTAAAGAGGTGTACCTACCAGCTTTGCTGTCCTGATGAACACTCTTTAGCCTTCTTTCCCTTCTAATTNTGGTGTAGCTCCTCCCAGCCACGCTTCTGTGCAGTCCATCACAGCCAGTGCGCTTCTGTAAGTATGATTAAATAAAAGCAAAATACTAAAGAGGTGTACCTACCAGCTTTGCTGTCCTGATGAACACTCTTTAGCCTTCTTTCCCTTCTAATTTATGCCTTAAGCTTTTCCTGCTCTGGCTGATATTGCTTTGTTATTGTCATCTCCTTTTTTACTCCTTTCTTCCTCAAATAATGTCCATTGCTATTTTAATTGGGTTAAGTCACTCAGTCGTGTCTGACTCTTTGAGACCCCAGTGACTGTAACCTACCAGTCTCCTCTGTCTATAGGATTTTCCAGGCAAGAGTACTGGAGTGGGTTGCCATTCAATGGCAGTTCGCAAAACTGAGCACAAAATCCTTTCATCAGGCTATGAAGTATAATTTTTCACTCCTTGAAATAATCTAGGATGGCTAATGGGACATTAACAAATGCGATCGAAAGTGATCAGGGTTTCTCAATATCAGCACTGTTGAGATTCTGGACTGGGTGATTCTTTGTCGAATGGGGTTGCCCAGTGCATCATAATGTAGGATGTTTAGCAATATCTCTGGCTGCTACCCACTAGATGCCAGCTGCAACCTTCTGACTGTGTGACAAAAAATGTCTCTTCAGATACTGTTAAATAACTCCTGGGGCAGGGAGAATTTCTCCCAGGTTCCATAACTCTGATAACAAAGTCTTGAAAGAGCTTTCATCTGGGAGATTGCCTTTTTGTGCTGTGATCCTAGATTCAGGCTGGAATCCTGAAACTATCTTGTGAGTAAAGCTCAGCAAATCTTTTGGAGGATGAGACCATAGGGAAGAAAATGCAGGCATTCAGGCAGAGAACCTGTCAGCTGCCAGACACGTGAGAGAGGCTCTTCTAGACCATTCAGCTAAGTGTACCCTGCAGAGATCAACTGAATGGATCCAGACCAGAGGAACCACTCAGCTTACTCACAAAACTGTGAGCTAAATAATTATTGTTGTTTTAGGTCACTGAGTTTTGAAATGGTTTATTATACAGCAAAACTAAATTATGTGTGTTTGGAGTTATTTTTAACTATCAGTGCTATTTGGTTTTCTTCTCATGGACACTATTTAATTATCAATTAGCTTCTAACTCACCAATATGATATAGTGATCAAAGATATGGAGACTTAAAGCCAAACTTACTAAGTTTAACTCCTGACTATCCCNTGAAATGGTTTATTATACAGCAAAACTAAATTATGTGTGTTTGGAGTTATTTTTAACTATCAGTGCTATTTGGTTTTCTTCTCATGGACACTATTTAATTATCAATTAGCTTCTAACTCACCAATATGATATAGTGATCAAAGATATGGAGACTTAAAGCCAAACTTACTAAGTTTAACTCCTGACTATCCCACTATCTATCAGCATAAGCTGAGGCAAGTTACTTAAACTTGCTTTACCTACCCTCTTTATACATTATATTTATATATATATTCATATTATATATATATATATATATAAATTGAAGTCAGTAAAACTGACAGGAAAATAGTAAGATTTTCAAACAAATTTGATTTAAATCTTAGTTGGGTATTGCATTTTTATTTCTACCACTGACCTCAAGGTTAGGAGCTTAAATATACATTTACCTTCTTTCTTGTATAGATCATTTCATCACAGAGTCCTATTCGAGAATACATGTGACTTTTGGACTCTACTCAGGATATAAAGTTACAGTGGAAATTTATTTTACAGATTAAAGTAATATTTATTAACCCCACAACATTAGCAAATCTTAGAGTGGCCAATTCAAATTTAATAAGAAAACTACATCAGAGCCTAGGTTGCATCCCTATCTCTGCTTTAGTGAAAACATTGCTCCCAAAGTTATATTATTTAATCCAAATGTCACTTCCCACCCTCTTTAGGCTCTAAAGCAGAACTGGTTTTTAATTAGGGACAATAACAAAGATGCACATATTCCTATAGGAGGGGCTGGGGATCAGCTTAATTTTATGGCTGGTTTTCATGTTCTGTCTTATCTTCATGGTACTCGAGTTCTGTCCTGGTAACTGCATTTGCTGAGACTGTGTACCATTTATATGCAGCATGAAACTTCTGGTCTCAATTAATTTCTTCTTTGGATCATTTCTTCCTACTAATAGACTCCTTAGACCTGCTTCTTACAAGGATAGTCATATGATACCAATCCCTTGACTTTCTTATTTTCTTCCTATTATCTGCTGTCAATCTCTCCTGATGCCATGTTCATCTCTTCAGTGCCTCCTCCTGGTATAACTCTGGGTTTCCTTGTCTTTTCCAGGCCATTCGTCTGAAATTCTTATTTTCGTGCTGCCAGAAATTGACAGCCTAGCCAGATACAGTTCTATTCATTTCTACAAATATTGTAGCATCTATTTTATTATCTCTAATCACCACAGCAATCCTTCATGGCAACTCTTAAAAAACAAACAAACAGAAAACCTGACACATTAGTTACAGAAACCAAGACTGGAAGATGTTAGGTAGCTTCAAAAGTTGAACTATGATTTAAATCCAGAAGATGCTAATGACTCTGAGTCAAAACCCTAGTTGTTCTGCTTCCCTTATTTCTTTTTCACACCTGTTGCATTTAATATGCAACACAAAATGGCAATTTGAACCATGCTGAATAGTCAGCATTTTTTTTTTAATTGTCTGCATTATTCACCTGGCAATGGACAATCACTGAAAGTTTTTGAGTTGAGAAGCAATAGGATGAAAATTGTGTTCTAGAAAGATTAATCCAGAGTAGATTGAGGGAAGGTAGAGTCTGAAGTAACACTCCAGCTTAGAGGTAATAAGGTCCTGACACAAAGCAGTAAACCTGTAGGGAGTCAAAAGACTAAAATGACAATTTTGGCATGAGAGGATAAGGAATGCCAATAGTAATTACAGGTTATCCACAAATGATTCTCCACAAATTATTTTATCGTTGAAATCTATTAAAATACACTGTTTAATTTCAAAAATTTAATTTATTATTGCATAATATAATGAAACATCCATTCAAATTATTTTAAGAATGGGGAATAAATCTTTGGTAAAGGCATTAGGCGTTCAAAGTATTGCTGAATAATTAAAAGTTCCAGATAAGCATTTAGCTCATTGCTTGTGGTCTTGCAGAATGCATTCTATGATTGTCTAAACTGTTGAATAAAAGATTCTAAAGTTGGTGAATCATCGCCACATACATTCTTTTCTTTACAATTTTGTTTAAATGGTTCCTGTGATTTTGAATACCCTGCTGCTACTGCTAAGTCACTTTAGTCGTGTCCGACTGTGTGCGACCCCATAGACAGCAGCCCACCAGGTTCCCCCATCCCTGGGATTCTCCACACAAGAACACTGGAGTGGGTTGCCATTTCCTTCTCCAATGCATGAAAGTGAAAAGTGAAAGTGATGTCGCTCAGTCGTGTCCGACTCCTAGCGACGTCATGGACTGCAGCCTGCCAGGCTCCTCTGTCCAAGGGATTTTCCAGGCAAGTGTACTGGAGTGGGTTGCCATTGCCTTCTCTGTTGAATGCCCTAGTCTCTCTTTTATTTTTTATCAGCTACCTTATCTTACTGCAAAACCCCGCTCAAATGCCAGCTCATCTATGAAACCCTCCCTAATGACCCCAAGTAAATTCCTCTTTGGTGATTTCACTCTATGTGGAGATTGGCTTATCTTTTGTAGAGGAAGAGATATAATTTTCCCTCTACTCTTCCTAGTCCTTAGCTGAGACTCTTGTAAGAAAATATTGATAAACAAGAGGAAAGCAAACAGAAGTTGATTAAGTTGTATACCTCATGTACACATGGGAGAAAACTGCCTCATTTTTCTCACCGACACTGTCCATCTCTTCAGGTTGATTCCCTGGCTGCTGGAGCTGGACTCTGACAAGTGATGGAGTTGGTGATGAGGCAACCTCTCAGTTTTCTTGGACTGCCTGTTTATTTCAAGTTTCAGATTTTCTTTTATGCTTTTACAAAAGCATTAGGTCAGAGGTTTGACATTTTCAGTTCCCCCTCACCCAGATTTATTATGTCTATAAATCATTGTTGTTCTTCAGAGTTCTTGCTTCAGTGATTCAGAATCAGCCTTACCATCTATTATCTACTTCCTCTAATGTGTCCTGTAGTTAATTTGTGATTACATTGTAACTCATGTTACATTCTTCAGTTTACTACTTATCTGTCTAAATCCTGTTTGCCCCTAACATCCTGAGCTCACTATCTCTTAAAAAGGCTTTTAGCTATAGTGTCTCTAAAATTCCTAACTTCTATAAGCTATAGTAAAATATGCTAACTTTACAACATTCCTTAAATCTTTAACTTCTAACTGTTTTAATCATTTATAAGCCCTAAATTCAGTAAACTCCTTTGCCATAAACATTCTCCTCACAAATAGGCTTCAGATATGTGTATAAGAGACAGCCTGTAGGGAGTCAAAAGACTAAAATGACAATTTTGGCATGAGAGGATAAGGAATGCCAATAGTAATTACAGGTTATCCACAAATGATTCNATTCCTAACTTCTATAAGCTATAGTAAAATATGCTAACTTTACAACATTCCTTAAATCTTTAACTTCTAACTGTTTTAATCATTTCTAAGCCCTAAATTCAGTAAACTCCTTTGCCATAAACATTCTCCTCACAAATAGGCTTCAGATAGCAATCCCTCCCATGGCTTCGAGCTGTGGCCTATGTGCTCATCCTGGAACACTCTTTTGTAAAAGTCCTTGAACAAATGTCAATGATTAACTTTATGAATTATTCTCTTAGCACAGCTGCAGAAGGCTTTGTGCCTTCTCATTCTCCTCTCAAGAACAATAAGCACCGTAATATTCCTTTTTGGTCAATTCAGCCGAGGAGAGGGAAAAACAAGTCAGAATTACAAGGCCTAACTCCTTCATCCCATGTCCGTACCTGCAGAATGAGGAGAGGGGGCTGAGGTTGTGTCACCGTTTTGTCAGTAATGCCTGATGCGGCTCCCGACAGAAAACCATGAGTTTTCTCAACTCAACTCAAAGAAATGACTTTAGAATTTAAGAATAAATATAATCTTAATGGGGAAAGGGGTAGGGAATGTAGGCCTTTTAGAGGAGAGAAAATGATTTTTAGAAAAGATAACTGGATCATAAGATGTATGTCTGGAGTGGTATTGTACTCAAGTCCCCTTTCATGCAATAAAAAAGTTAATCTTCTCTGATTGATGAAAACCCCCAAGGAGGATATTTATGACTTGCTCCCTTTGGAGTATCTGTCCTTAGACAGATAGGAGTTCAGAGAAAGACTCTCCCTGCACCTGCTATTTTCCAAGTGTCTACACCTCAAAACAATCAACATACCAAAATACCATATATGAAGATGACATTCCTTAACTCCTATAGTCATAATTTGGGGTGACATATTTTGGTGCCCTTCAATTTCCATTATGGCTCTTACCTGATTATCTCACATTTGCTTTGTGTCTCCTCAAGTGGATCAGTGATTTTAAGATCTTTATTTTCTTATACTCATCTGGATTTGCTAATTTATGTGACTAACTTGGCTTTGAGGGACTTCTGAATTGGGGAACTTTGCTTCATTGTATGCTTTGGTTTCACATATACATATATTCTCAGTCATTAAGTTGTGCCCAACTCTTTTTGACCCCATGGACTAGAGCCCACCAGACTCCTCTGTCCATTTGATTTTATAGGCAAGAATACTGGTGTATTCATTTCTTTCTCCAGGAGATCTTAGGAAACAGAGATCAAACCTGGGTCTCCTGCTTTGGCAGGCAGATTCTTGATCACTGAGCCACCAGGGAATATACAATGTTCCTTAGAAATCTGGCTTATCATACCAACTTTTTTTTTTTAGAGGAAGAAACTGAGACGTCCAGAGATGAAGTAATTTTCTCAGCATCATTTTATTAATCTACCCAATAAAGTTGAACTTTTGTAAATAAGATCACTAATTTCAGTAAAGTTTAACTAAAATTTGAAGATTAACTGGAGAAATGAAAGCTATCACCATAATAAAATTTGTTCCAAGATGATCTCATTTGCAAAACAGAAGACACAGATATAGAGAAGAAACATATGGATACCAAGGAGGAAAGAGGGTGTGAGAGGAACTGGGTGATTTGGATCGACATATATACAATGTTGATACTATGTATAAAATAGGTAACTAGTGAGAACCTACTCTATAGCACAGGTAAATCTACTCAGTGGTCTGTGGTGACATAAAAGGGAAGGAACTCAAAAAAAGAGGGGTATATGAATAGCTGATTCACTTTGCTATACAGTAGAAACTAACAAAATATTGTAAAGCAATTATGCTGCTAAGTTGCTTCAGTCGTGTCTGACTCTGTGTGACCCCATAGACGGAAGCCCACCAGGCTCCCCCGTCCCTGGGATTCTCCAGGCAAGAAAACTGGAGTGGGCCGCCATTTCCTTCTCCAAGGCATAAAAGTGAAAAGTGAAAAGGAAGTCGCTTACTTGTGTCTGACTCTTAGCAACCCCATGGACTACAGCCCACCAGGCTCCTCCATCCATGGGATTTTCCAGGCAAGTTACTCCAATAAAAATTAATTAAAATAAAATTTGTTCCAATTGGTTGACATATACATTTATATTTGAGATATCAACTCCAATGCTTAATAGCTGGGTATCAGGGAACCCATAACTAGTATCTAGATGTGGAGACAGGACTTATTTATATGCTCAAGCTTTAGGGAGAAATGAATAAGAATGGTTGCATAGTCTCCACTCTATTGGTGGTTTATCAGTAGTTACCACTTCACAATGCTCTATTTAAAGTGTGAAAATGAACTTGCTGGGTCAAGTCCGACTCTTTGCAACCCCATGGATTGTAGCCTACCAGGTTCCACTGTCAATAGGATTTTCCAGGCAAGAATAGTTGAATGGGTTGTCATTTCCTTCTCCAGATCTTCCCGACCCAGCGATTGAACTCGGTTCTCCCGCATTGTAGGCGGATGCTTTACCGTCTGAGCCACCAGGGAAGTCTAAAGTGTATTTATCATATTCAAAGTGTGTTTATGATATTTAAAGTGTAAATATCATCAATTGCATAGCAACTGTCAGGTGTTCTTGAAAAGTGCACGATATTCTGGGAAACAGCAGAAAAATGAAAACATAGGGGGATGGGGGTGGAGGAATCAGGTACCATTTAAATGCAGATCATCTGTGCTGCATGCAGGTTATTGGGCTTCCCTGGTGGCACAAAAGGTAAAGAATCTGCTTGCAGTACAGGAAACCTGGCTTCATTCCCTGGGTCAGGAATATCCCCTGGAGGAGGGCATGGCAACCCACTCTAGTATTCTTGCCTGGAGAACTCCATGGACAGAGGAGCCTGGTGGGCTACAGTCCATGGGGTCTCAAAGAGTCAGACACAAAGGAGTGACTAACAGATGCAGAAACAGACATCTGTGCTCATTGTCCTCATCTCAAGAAGACAGAAACCAAGGTTTTCTTTAAGAATCCTCAACTTTTCTCACATTTATTTGAACTTAAAAATACTGACAGGTTCCCAATCCTCCAAAAGTTAAGAGGACGGTTTGCTGTGCTCTGAGGGAGGCTATCTGTACTGACGCTTCCTGACACTACACTGTGAACTCACTGACAATGCTAGGAACCGAGGTTGCTGCTGACCTTTGGGGAGAAAGTCAAGGGAAAGACACCAGGAGAAATACAAACTACTCCTTCATTTGCTTTTTTTTCATTTTTGTTTTAACTTCTATCTTGAAGTGAAGTGAAGTCACTCAGTCGTGTCTGACTCTTTGCGACCCCATGGACTGTAGCCCGCCAGGCTTCTCTGTCCATGGGATTCTCCAGGCAAGAATACTGGAGTGGGTTACCATTTCCTTCTCCAGGGGATCTTTCCAACCCAGGGGTTGAACCCGGGTCTCCAGCATTGGAGACAGACACTTTAACCTCTGAGCCACCAGGGAAGCCCAACTTCTATCTTAGCTAACCCAAATATGAAGCCTGTAGTAAAAGGTAAACATATCTGAATGTGTGCTAAGTTGCTTCAGTTGTGTCCAACTCTGTGTGACTCTATGGACTGTAACCTGCCAGGCTCCACTGTCCATGGAATTCTCTAGGCAAGAACACTGGAGTGGGTTGCTATGCCCTCCTCCAGGGGATTTTCCTGACCCAAGGATGGAAACCATATCTCTTATATTTTCTGCAGTGGCAGGCAGGTTCTTTATAACTAGGGCCACCTGGGAAGCTCCAAACATATCTACAACCACCTTAATATTGGTATTCAGGGCCTCTGGCCACAGGTAGGGATGTTAAAATGTTTTTTAATGTCTCTTCACAGTTAATATCTATTTCCTTTTTAAAGAAAGGAAGAACATGATGTGAAGAACTGACTCATTGGAAAAGAACCTGATGCTGGAAAAGATTGAAGGCAGGAAGAGAAGGGGACAACAGAGGATAAGGTGTTTGGATGGCATCACTGACTCAATAGACATGAATTTGAGCAAGTTGTGGGAGTTGGTAATGGACAGGGAAGCCTGGAATGCTGCAGTACGTGGGGTCACAAACAGCCAGACACAACTTAGTGACTGAACTGAACTAACAGTTATTTAAGAAAATAAGTTTATTAATGATAACAATAATAAGCCATTTGAATTAGAAATTGAGGGGCTTGTGAAGATGTGTAGCTGCTGCTGCTGCTGCTGCTAAGTCCCTTCAGTCATGTCCGACTCTGTGCGACCCCAGAGATGGCAACCCACCAAGCTTCCACATCCCTGGTATTCTCCAGGCAAGAACACTGGAGTGGGTTGCCATTTCCTTCTCCAATGCATGAAAGTGAAAAGTGAAAGTCAAGTCGCTCAGTCATGTCCAACTCCTAGCGACCCCATGGACTGCAGCCCATCAGGCTCCTCCATCCGTGGGATTTTCCAGGCAAGAATACTGGAGTGGGGTGCCATTGCTTTCTCCAGGAGATGTGTAGACTGGAGCTAAATTTCAAAATCCATAATTTTTTTTATATTAAAAATTACAGAAGTAGATTCAAACATATAAAGTAAATGTTAATAAAGGGGAAGAGGAGTCAGGTATACAATAAGAGTTTGAGATTAACATACACACACTTATACCCCCATTGCAGGCAGACTCTTACTGCCTGAGCCACCAGGGAAGCCCAATATACACACTGCTATACATAAAATAGATAATCAACAAGGAGTTACTACATTTAGCACAGGGAACTCTCCTCAGTATCTTGCAATAACTTATGATGGAAAAGAATCTGAAAAGGAATTCAATGATCCAGTTATATATGTATCTAACTGAATCATTTTGCACTGCAATTGAAACTAGCAAAAATATTGATTGCAAATCAACTATACTTCAATAAAACTGTTTTAAAAATAATTTAAATTAAAAATTAATAGTAGGTTGGAGACAGGTCAGAGCCATGACAAAAATGAGAAGAATGAGGGAATTAATTTCAGGGAAGCAAAACACTATGATATAGTAATTTTAAACATGATGCCCAATCCCAGGTCTCCTGCATTACAGGTGGATCCTTTACTGTCTGAGTTACCAAGGAAGCCCCAATACTAAAGTGGTACTATTAGTATATTTGTATCATAAATTGCCCCATCTCTCCAAATCTTCAGTAAATATAGATAATTCACATAAATGTCATGTAAGAGTGAAGTCTTTGTTGGAGGAGAATTGATTACTCCATTTCTATCAATACCAGTAAGATTGGAAGCAATATGCAATAAGATCCAAGAGGATCCTTAAAAAAGATTAAGTAGGAACAGCATCTGAAAGAGAGGACAATAAGCCACAGCCCATTCTTGCCTTGAGAATTTGCAGAAATTTTCAGGTCACTGGAATTCTGCAAGTGCAATATCATTTCAGTCATCTAGGACTTTAGGGGCACAAAATGAATCTGAGTAGGGCAGGAAAAAAGAAAAATAATTTTATCTCTTAAAACTTTTTTTTTTTTGAGAGATATTAGAGGATAAACTGTTCTTGGAGAGAAAGATCCAGATTTCTTAATAACTTACTTATTTTGGAAAAGATATCAAAATAGATTTATTTCAGTATGCTATTTCAGCTTTTTTCATGTGGAATTCTTAATTAAATTGGAGAGAAAAACGAAGGATGATGATAAGTCAATTGAATAAAACAAAGTCTCTTTCAAGTTGGAAAGAGTTAACTGTAACCAGTTAAAGAATATATCAGTGGATTAACTGACACTCTAATCAGAAGTGAATGAGAACTTTGAAATCAGGTCAGAGGGCAAAACACAGATGAACAGACTAAAATACTGACCCTCAAATACATCAATCGATAAAAATAGAAAGTGTTTTATCTCCTCTACTTCTTTTAATAACAAGGATCAGATCAAGCAAAAGGATTCCTTTGCTCTTCGGCTCCTTAAATCAGGGACTTCAAAGAATTAAGTCTCTGCTCACATCATTAAGTGATGCAGGAGAAATCTAAGTGGGCTTCAGCTTCAGAAGCAGCGTGTCCCTTCGTCCTTGATCAGCTGATGTGTCCTGATACTATTTGTCTTCTGTCAAGCCCATGCATCTCAGCACCTGTACTCCAGAATCCCTGCTTGGTCCATGTGTCTAGGCTGCAAGGATGCTCTTCAGAGTATTGACTACTGTGAGCTTGACAAGTTTTCCCTTTTGACAAGGTGAAAGAGGTCATTATATCCACCAGTGGGATCCACAAAGCAATTCTTAAGGAGGTTGGAGCCAATATTTTTACAGTTGCACACCAGGGATACTGTGAACACAGGAACCCTTGTAAATAGTGTGGAATTAAAAAAAAAAGTTTTCAAAATTTAGCTATCAACAGTGTTTGTCTTTTTAATTGCTCACAGCACCATGTTGGTAACACTAAATATGTATTTTACTGATTCATATGAAAATGACAAAAATAATTATGGCTTCTTAAGTGCAATTCACAAGAGATACTTAGCTGAGAAACAGCCTCTAGTAACAAAATGACTATTCACTGTCTAACTCCTGAAAATGTTAAGACATGTGACTAGAACAAGGTAAAATTTTTCTTTCTTTCAGAGCCACTCTCAATACAAAATTAATTTTTTCTCAATGGTTACTGAAACATGTTTACTCTTTGAAATAAAGAATTGAATCACTGGCCTGGTCGTGACCCTGACTGAAAGACTCATAGTGTAATGAGAAAAACCAAGAGGTAGAGCAAAATTAAAATTATATCATAACTTATCTTTAAATTATAAAAGATATTTTGTTCTCTCTGCTGTCCTGCTAGTCAAGTGAATGCTTTAATTATCTTTTATAGAGAACAGAGAATTGTGTCACAGAAATGAATTTAACCAATTTGGTTTACTAAGATGTTTTACCATAATTCCAAGTGACTTGTATAACGCCAACAATTGTTTTTTTTTTTAATATACATGTTTTAATAATATGCCAACAACAATATTTCCAATAAACTACTAGGGTCTTTGTAAGTTCCAGTGTTTCCTAAATGAATTTTACCTGGTATTGTTGCATGGGAACTTAACATTTTTCAAAACACAGATATAATTCCATTAGTATTCCCCCAAACTCAAAAGCTCTCACATTTTTTTTTTTTTTTTTGGAGAAGGATTGTAAGTCTCCAGGGCACTTGCATTTGCCATGAAATAATATAACAAGGCACTCCTGACATAACATGAATAGCCAAGAGAAATATTTTTTTCCTGCAGTATTTTGGAGAGATCTGGCAGATTGTGATTTAGTGACCTTTATTTGGTAAGAAAAGGAAGAACTTTTGCTATATTTGCTGAATATATCATCAACAGTGCAAACTCCTTAAAACAACTCATGGATAAGCAAATCTGATAACTCCTATGGCATTATTAAGAAAACAAGAAAATGACATGAAAAACAAGAAAAAAGTTCTCTTCTTTTCTTCCTCTGCCTTACCCTAATTTTCCTTTTTCCCTTTCTTTTGCACTTCTTCCTAATAGATCTTCCTTTTCCTCCTGTGTCTAAGCATCATCACCCTTGAAGCCATCAGAGCATTGACTACAAATATGAGTCCACATGGAAATTAAAACTGGTCCCACACTCTAGAGGACAGATTCCAATTAAGCTAGAAACCTGTAAACCCAAGTCCATGCTCTCTTATCTTTTGCAAGTATCACAATGGAAGCCCCATCACAAAATTCACGTAACATATTTTATTAAAGAAATATTATAATTCAGGTATACATTCTTTTTTAAAAATGACATTATTTTTCCTTACAAAATGGTAAGGTCTTGAAAGACAAAGACAGACACAAGGAACAATTCCACATTAAAGATGATAAAAGTGATATGATCCTAAATATAACCCTGGATTGGATCCTGTACCAACAAATAAATCAGTAAATAAGTAAATGCTATAAATGACATTATCAGGAAAATTTTATATTTATGTAGATAGAGAAATCCATTTTTAAACTGTGACTGTTGGAATGTAGTCAGAAATGATATCTGAGTCCACATTTTTGACTCCTTAAGAATACATGATTGGTGTCATTGAATAAGTCAGTTTAATATTTGAAGTTTAGAATCAAAGCTTTCCTATTATTGAAGCTTGAAGGAAATTCAGGGTTCATCATATGACTTTCCCAAATTAGGGTATAGATATAGATACTGATATATGAGTAGGTCTAGGTATCTAGATAGATAGGATAGATACGTAGAATATATATGTAATAGATTAGTGATAATTTTGTATCAATGCTATTTTTTAATTTTTATATTTATATTGTTATTTTAAAAAATACGCACTAAAGTGTGTGCATGTTAAGTAGATTCAGTCATGTCCAACTCTTTGTGACCCTATGACCTGTAGCTTGCCAGGCTCCTCTGTCCATGGGATTCTCCAGGCAAGAATACTGGAGAAGGTTGCCATGCTCCAGGGGATCTTCACCACTGAGGGTTCAAACCAGGGTTCGAACCTGCATCTCCTGCATTGCAGGCAAATTCTTTATCACTAGTCACCAGGGAAGCCCAAACACTAACGTATTTAAAGGTAAAGGAGAACCATTTTCAACTTACTCTCAAATGGCCCAGGGGAGGGGGGCATAAAAGATAGACAGATCTATAGTTTGATAGATAGATAGATAGAATGATTTTATCCTTCCAAAATAGGCTTATATTTCTAAAGGGCCATGCTATCAGAAAGTCTGTAAGCTAAATCTCTTTATCTAAATAGATCTAAACAGTATCTACTTCCACATGCTGGAAGGAGACTGCTAATTTCCATGATGGAATCTCTACTCAGTGGACAGTATTTGTGGAAAAATTGATTGTAGATAAGGTCCAGGTCACCTTTGAATTTATACAAAAAGAAACTTAAAAATACTCCCTGTTAAGAGAGGTATAGAATAATTTCACTGGAGAGCCTCACATGCAATATTCTGGAACAAGGGGTTAAATAAGATTAATTTATTTGCCCCTCTGCTTCAGAAAGGAGAAGTCTTCTCCCAGGAGAGAGCACTGTTTCAGTTTACTAAAAAATACAATTAATTCTCTATGACATTTATTTGTAAGTCAGTGTAAGAAGTTTTAGGATATCTAGTGTAGTATTTTGTTCAAATAGAGGGAGGATAGAAAACAACCACACACACACACACACACACAAACATGCAAATTAAAAATACACATCCCTGGCAATAAGTATTTATCTCTGACCCATAATGCTAGACAGAGTTGGGAACTGGGGAAAAGACACACAGATCAAAATCAACGATTTGCTGCTCCAAGTTTTGCTCTAGTCTGGATCTCAACAGCCTACAACTGAGCAGGTGAGATAACCCCCCATTTGACCAAGTGAAGTAGCAAAGCTACCTGTGTTTGTTTCAATGCCGGACTGAGTGAAATAGACAAGGTATACCTCCGGAACTTAGAAAAAGAGAAGATAAACATGGGTTTCACTTATGCAAAGTCACTAGAATGTCTGGGAATGGAGCAGAATCCATGAATACAAAAACACAGATGATACCAGATTTCATTTACATAAAAGGATGATATCTCATTGTGGTATTGATTTGCATTTTCCTTATGACTGGTGAAGTTGAACATCTTTCCATGTGTCTGTTGGCCATCTGTAAGTCATTCTTGGAAAAATGTCTATTTAGATCCTCTGTCCATTTTTTTCATCTGGTGTGTGGTTTTTGATGTTGAGCTGTATCAGAGTTATTTGTATATTTTGAACAGAAACCCATTATCAGATATATTATTTGTAGATATATTCTTCCATGAAGCAGGCTTTCTTTACATTTTATATTTATTTTTGCTTTGTTTCCCTTGCCTGAGGGTAAACACCTCCCCAAATACTGCTAAGACAGGTGTCAAAGATGGTACTTCCTACATCTTCATTCAGGAGTTTTACATGATCATATAGTGTGTGTATTTTTTTAAATTGAATATTTTAAATATTTCAAACACACTAAAAGTATAAAAAAAATAATATGTTTCCTCCAACCAACTTTCTAGTATTCTCTTTACATACTGAATACTATATTGTTAGTATTTTTTTCCATTAAATATTTTTACCAAGCATAACTTTTGTGGTGGTTTAGTCATCAAGTTGTGTCCAATTCTTGCAACACCATGGACTGTATTTAGCCTGCCAAGCTCCTCTCTCCATTGGAATTCTCTAGGCAAGAATACTGTAGTGGGTTGACATTTCCTTCTCCAGGAGACCTTCCCAACCCAGAAATTGACCCTAAATCTCTTGCATTGCAGCCAGATTATTTGCCAACCAAACTACAAGGGAATCCCCAATAACGTAACTTTTAATAACTGCTTTAAAATATCAATCGTAGAAATTGTTAATTATTTTTCTGTTATGCTAATAGTATAATGAACATTCTTGTACATGTCTACAAAACTATATTTTTTAAATTACAAGGAGCAAAATTTCTAAGTTTTAAAACTTTTTGTATACCATCACATTACCTCACAAAAATGCTGCTTAGTGAGTACAACTTTAAAAGCTATTAGCTTCATAAATCTCAGACATATAAATTTTGAACTTAACAGAGCAAAGGTTTAGTTTTTCTATGACTGAAATCAATGGAACTTACAAACCCCTTTTTATGCTGATAGAAAATAAAAACTATCATATAATTGAATATCAGTCATTTTTTTTAAGTTTATTTTATTTTATTTTTAATTTTACTTAACAATATTGTATTAGTTTTGCCATACATTGACATGAATCCGCCACGGGTGTACACAAGTTCCCAATCCTGAACCCCCTTCCCACCTCCCTCCCCGTATCATCTCTCTGGGTCATCCCAGTGCACCAGCCCTAAGCATCCTGTATCCTGTATCAAACCTAGACTGGTGATTCATTTCTTACACGATAGTATACATGTTTCAATGCCATTTTCCCAAATCATCCCACCCTCTCCCTCTCCCACAGAGTCCAAAAGTTTAATCTATACATCTGTGTCTCTTTTGCTGTCTCACATAAAGGGTTATGTCTTTTTTAAAAAATATCATTAAAAAAATAAATACTGAGTTAGTTTTAGCCCCCTTGCTTCTCCTTCTCCTTACAGGTAATTCTTTGGGAAACATACAAGTCTCCCTGATATCAGCAAGATAGATGTTTGAACCTATGTCTCTCTTTGAGTTCCCATTGGTCTCTGCTGAGATGTAGACTGTTTTGAGGGAGCTCCTGCTATGTCCAGGCTCCCTAATATGCCTCTAGTCCCATGATCCACGAATCCAGGTGTCTGGTCTTCATTCTTGTCAGTCTCTTGAACCTTAGTTCCTCTGCAAGTCTGTATTTAAAATATAACCCCCATCTCCCCAACTCTGTGGTTCTTTAGAAATTTAATGAACCACATTTAGATCACACCTCTCTGGACTACCTTCAGTCCCATCTACAGAGACCCGTTCCAACCTCCACCACTCCAGCCCAATCACCCTAACGTCCTAGCTACTCCCACCTTTGGACATGACCCACAGTCATGCAGATTGCAAGTCTGCTCTTAAAGGTTGGAAGCCCTTTGCAGGCCACCTTTTGGGCAACAAAGTACAAGAAAGAACTGTTCTCAAATATCCCAAAACTTATTAGAGGATTGCTGCTGCTACTGCTACTAAGTCGCTTCAGTCATGTCTGACTCTGTGTGACCCCATAGATGGCAGCCCACCAGGCTCCCTCGTCCCTGAGATTCTCCAGGCAAGAACACTGGAGTGGGTTGCCATTTCCTTCTCCAATGCATGAAAGTGAAAAGTGAAAGGGAAGTCGCTCAGTCGTGTCTGACTCTGTGTGTCCCCATGGACTGCAGCCTACTAGGCTCCTCCATCCATGGGATTTTCCAGGCAAGAGTACTGGAGTGGGTTGCCATTGTCTTTTCCAATTAGAGGATCACTATTAGGAAATCTTTTTTATTTTATTTTATTTTTTATTTTACATTTGAGTGGAGGGCAGAGGAGCCTGGCATGCTGCAGTCCATGGGGTAGCAAAGAGTCAGACATGGCTTAGCACCTGAAAAACAATAGTTGATTAACAATGTTGCAGTAGTTTCAAGTGTACATCAAAGTGATTCAGTTATACATATACTTGTAACTATTCTTTTTCAAATTCTTTTCCCATTTAAGTTGCTGCATAATACTGAGCAGAGTCCACTGTTCTATGCAGTAAGTCCTTGTTGGTTATGCATTTTAAATATAGCAGTGTGTATACGTCAACCTCAAACTCCCTAACTATCCTTTCTCTCCATCCTTCCCATCTGACAAACCATAAGTTCGTCCTCTAAGTCTGTGAGTCTCTTTCTGTTTTGTAAATAAGTTCATTTTTATAATTTTTTGATTCCACACATAAGCAATATCTTACAATATTTCTCCTTTCTTGTCTGACTTACTTCACTCAGTATGACATTCTCTAGATCATTCACGTTGCTGCAAATAGCATGATTTCATTTGGTGGCTGAGGAATATTCCATTGCATACATGTGCCACATCTTCTTTATCCATTCCTCTATCAATGGACGTTTAGGTTGCTTTCATGACTTGGCTGTTGTGAACTGTGCTGCAATTAATTTTGAAGTGTATATATCCTTTTGTACCATGTACCATGTTTTTCTCCAGATATATGCCCAAGAGTGGGATTGCAGGATCATATGATAGCTCTACTTTTAGATTTTCAAAGAACCCCCATACTGTTCTCACAGAGGCTACATCAGTTTACATTCCCACCAACAGTATAAGAGGCTTCCCTTTTCTCCACACTCCCGCATCTTTTATAGTGCCTTTTCACCCTGTAAGGTCAAGACCCCTGAGAATAGGCATAGCCTCTAACCTGGAGACTCAGAGAGTTTCTAAAACCTGGGCAAAGCATCATCCTCTCACCATCTAGTTGAACATGCAGCATATTTCCCAGTGAAAGGGAGACTCTGCTTATGCCCTACCCTGCTTTTTTCCATTACTTTATAGCTAACTTAAATATTTTATGCTCTGTTCCGTCTGGCTTTGGTCATTGTCTTTCAGTAAGTATTTGGAAAGAAAATGATACTGTGAGACTTTTAACGAATAGCAGGTTTAAAACTTTTTTTTTTTTTTTTCTGTTTTTATAAGCATTTCTGTTGACATCTCTTCCAGGATACAGCACTGTGCACAAAAAAGGAATGCTGATACCCACCTGGTGGAAAAGATGATGAGTTCAAAAAAGGAAGGAAGAAAGTAATCACACTTTATATTTAAAATTATCACCCTTCTACATGTTTGTGTGAGTGTATTGGTGATAAGGGCTTTCCAGGTGGCGCTAGTAGTAAAGAACCTGCCTGCTAAAACAGGAGATGTGAGATATGCAGGTTATAAGTGTATCAACTTATCACCAGAAGTCTATATATTGTCAGACTCACTAAAATTTTGCTGACGATGGAACATTGAACCCAGTTATTTTCTTGTCACTTCTAGGAACATTTAGTAATTGTTATTTTATTTATTTATTTTGTGGTTTCTAGTGAAGTTTAACATGATTTCAAATGAGTGAGCTATTTTAGTTTTATGTATATTTATATTTTTAAATCATAAAAATTGTTTAGTAATTATGAAAATCATGCAGTTTAATCCTTTATGTTCTTCTTTTATATAATCTCACACATGCAATTAAAGAAAAATATATTTCCTTCTATACAATAACTAAATTTCTTTTTCTTTCTAGTTTATGTGTTATTTTACTTAACAGATTTCATTTAAAAAAGTATTGAAAGATAATAATCATGTAGCTTGTTTCTCGACTCTAAAATAAATAATTCTAGTGTTTCACTACTAAGTATAACATAGATATTTTTATAAAAAATAAGTATTATGCAGTATTTAAATATTCTATTCCAGTTTTTTTCAAATTTTTATTTTTAAACTAAATAAAAAATGAGAACTACATTTGGGTTTTCTTAAATAATTATATGATATGCATTTTTAATCTCTTAATGACATATATCAGAGAAGGCAATGGCACCCCACTTCAGTACTCTTGCCTGGAAAATCCCATGGGCAGAGGAGCCTGATGGGCTGCAGTCCATGGGGTGCTGAGTCAGATATGACTGAGTGACTTGACGTTCACTTTTCACTTTCATACATTGGAGAAGGAAGTGGCAACCCACTGCAGTGTTCTTGCCTGGAGAATCCCAGGGACGGGGGAGCCTGGTGGGCTGCCATCTATGGGATCGCACAGAGTTGGACACGACTGAAGCGACTTAGCAGCAGCAGCAGCAATGACATATATATATACATATATATTTACTATTTAGATCATACATGAATAGCCTAGTGCTTTTCCCTATTTTCTTAAATTTAAGCCTGAGTTTTGCAATAAGGAGTTCATGATCTGAAGCACAGTCAGCTCCCGGTCTTGTTTTGCTAACTATATAAAGCTTCTCCGTCTTCAACTGGAAAAAATATAATCAATCTGATTTTGGTATTGACCATCTGGTGATGTCCATGTATAGAATTATCTCTTTTGTTGGAAGAGGATGTTTCCTATATTTATCTCTTAAATATATATATATATATATATATAATGTATACATTTTTTTCATAGCTTAGGCAAATGAGACATGTTTGAATTTTCCTGGAATAAACCTTGGTTGGTTGAGATTTTTTTTTTTTTAGGAATTATTTACTTTAATTTGTGTATATATTATTTAAGATTTTATCACTTATATTCAGTATAAAAGAAGATACATCATGTATGTGTATCTCCATGTCACTTGGGTACTTCAAGTCTTTTTCCAAATATTAGATGAGAAGATATTTAATAGTCATAGCTCAAAGTCACAAAAACTGGCAAGCATTTATCTACTGTGTGTCTTCAGGATTTAACCCCTTTGCTTAATTCTCTGATCATGAGGCATCAAATGTTTTCCTTGAAAATCTGAAAATTTTGGGTTGGAGGGGGGAATGTCTAAAATCATAAAAATCAGCAGTACTCAATGGGTGCTATAGAAGGTTCTCTGACTTGTTAACCCCTGCGTGGTTTCTCTCCTGAGAGCAAAAGCAGCCCAGGCTGAACCAGAAAGGCAGCAGAAAACATACACATAGGTCTGAGAGTGACAATGTCACATAGGTTATTGTTCAAACAATGCAATTACATGAATGAAAATGTTGAAAATAACAAAATAATAAAAATGTGAAATATTTACTAAATGACCATCCTATAAAATAGCCTTAATTCAAAAACTATTTTCAAAACTAAAATTCTTTCTGAAAATATATGTTCATGCACAATAAAGCAATTTAAAAAGTATATTGACTATCTGAATATGAATAATTAAAATAAAATATTTTTAGTAAATATTTTACATGCTATATCCAGTTTTCTTAACCATATCTGTCTCTCATAGCATGTCATTGATATATTTTAATAAAGAAGTATTCATTTCCCACAGTGGAGTCTTTTGCATACAAAATTTTCTGTCTTTTCCAAAATTGCCTTTTATTTTCATAATGTAACGTTTTTAATACTTCCAATTGACTTTTCTCTGAGGATCATAATATTTTTAAAAGTTTCCTTTATTTTCATAATTTAACATTCCATATACCTCTAATTGACTTTTCTCTGTGGATTATAATATCTTAAAATATGAAATATTTTATAGAATTTGAAGAACTTTATAAGCTAAAAGACAGTGAAAGTGAAAGTTGCTCAGTCATGTTTGACTCTTTGGGACCCTGTAGTCCATGGAATTCTCCAGGCTAAAATACTGGAGTGGGTAGCCTTTCCCTTCTCTAGAGGATCTTCCCAACCCAGGGATTAAACTCAGGTATCCCACATTGCAGGCAGAGTCTTTACCACTGAAGCCAATAGGCAAGCTAAGAGAAAACAGTGCTAAATAGAGGCTATCTTAATTCTCTTATTTTCTATATCCAAACATGTTTATCGCAAATATTTTTACATGTTCTGTCTTTTACTTTATTCAAAATACTTTAAAAAATATTTTTACATTACAAAGGTCATCAAATTAATTGTCCCCATGTTGTGATTTGTTTGAATGACTCACCAAATTCAATTGCTGCAAAATTGTAGACCTTGTCAATTTCATTCTGTTCCAATGCTGAGTATAAATTCATTCAGGTAAATATAAGGCCATATCACAAAATTGTTTCTACAAGTTAAGACTTCCAAAGTACAATTATAAAATTTGAAAATTAAAACTTTTATTTAAAGATAGACTTACTATTAATGAGTCTACATTTCCCAACTTTATTGAGATATAATTGACATAAACATTGTACAGATTTAAGCTGTACAATGTGTTGATTTGATATGCTATGCTATGCTAAGTCACTTCAGTCGTGTCCGACTCTGTGCGACCCCATAGACGGCAGCCCACCAGGCTCCCCGGTCCCTGGGATTCTCCAGGCAAGAACACTGGAGTGGGTTGCCATTTCCTCCTCCAATGTGTGAAAGTGAAAAGTGAAAGTGAAGTCGCTCAGTCGTGTCCGACCCTCAGCGACCCCATGGACTGCAACCTTCCAGGCTTGTCGGTCCATGGGATTTTCCAGGCAAGAGTACTGGAGTGGGGTGCCATTGCCTTCTCTGTGATTTGATATAATTATAATTAAAAAATGATTAATGTTATAACTTTAGCTAACATCTGTATGATGTCATATAATTAGCATTTCTTTTTTGTGGTGAAGACATTTAAAATATATTATTTTAGCAACTTTCAAGTATATAATACAATACTATTAACTATACTGTACATTAGACCCCCGAGAACTTACTAATTTTATAACTAGAAGTTTATACTATTTGACCATCATCTTCAATATCCTCCATTTTCAGATCATGCAATCAGCATTCTAGTAGTTTCTAAGGGTTCAGTTTTTTTAAGATTCTACTTATAAATGATATGGTACAATTTAAAATAGCCTAAAATACATGTAATCAGAATCTTTTAAAGAGACAGATGTGACAGAGAAATATTTGAAGCACTAGTGGCCAAAAACTTTCCACAATTGAGGAAAAGAGGATTTTGTGCATCACTATGTTTCTTTAGAAATGAAGATTCAAAATCCAACGTGATTTATTGTGAAATTTTAGATAAAATTATAATTGAAAATAAATAAATTAGCACTAATTTTAAAATGTACAATTGTTGTTTTGTCACTAAGTCATGTCCAACTCTTTGGGACCCCGCACACTAGTCCACCAGGTTCCTCTGTCCATGAGATTTCCTAGGACGTGTACTCGAGTGGGTTACCATTCACTTCTCCAGAGGAACTTCTCAACCCTGGGATCAAACTTGTATCTCCTGCATTGTGTCTCCTGCATTCTTTACCATTGAGCTACCAAGGAAGTCCAAAATGTAGAATAGATGAAAAGAAACTGCTATTTATAAGACTTAGAACTTCTCAGCCTCATTTTTTTTCCATACATAACAGATATACATACAGCTATCATTTTCCCCTTTTCCTTCTGATCTGGCTTGCTGGCCACTCCAGGAGCTTACTCAAACTTCGAGTCGGTGATGCCATCCAACCAGCTCATCCTCTGTCATCCCCTTCTCTTCCTACCTTCAATCTTTCCAGCAACAGGGTCTTTTCAAATGAGTCAGTTCTTTGCATCAGGTGGCCAAAATATTGGAGTTTTAGCTTCAGCATCAGTCCTTCCAGTGAATATTCAGGACTGATTTCCCTTACGATGGACTTGTTGGATCTACTGGCAGCCCAAGGGACTCTCAAGACTTTTCTCCAACACCACAGTTCAAAAGCATCAGTTCTTTGGTGCTCAGTTTTTTTTTAAGTCCAACTCTTCCATCCATACATGACAACTGGAAAAACCATAGCTTTGACTAGATGGACCTTTGTTGGCAAAGTAACATCTCTCCATTTTAATATGCTGTCTAGGCTGGTTATAGCTTTTCTTCCAAGGAGCAAGCATCTTTTAATTTCATGGCTGCAGTCATGACTGCAGTGATTTTGGAGCCCAAGAAAACAAGGTTTCCCCATCTATATTCCAATGAAAAGATGGGACCAGATACCTTGATCTTTGTTTTCTGAATGTTGAGTTTTAAGCCAACTTTTTAACTCTCCCCTTTCATTTTCAACAAGAGGGCTCTTTTGTTCTTCACTTTCAGCTGTAAAGTTGTGTCACCTGCATATCTGAGGTTATTGAAATTTCTCCCAGCTATCTCGGTTCTAGCTTTTGCTTCATCCATCCCAGCATTTTGCAGGCTGTACTGTTCATATAAGTTAAATAAGCAGGGTGACAATATGCAATCTTGATGTACTCCAAGTAGATTTGGAAACAGTCTGTTCCATGTCCAGTTCTAACTGTTGCTTCTTGACCTGCATACAGATTTCTCAGAAGGCAGGTCAAGTAGTCTGGTATTCCCATCTCTTTAAAAATTTTCCACAGTTTATTGTGATCCACACAATCAAAGGCTTTAGCATTGTCAAAAGGCAGAAGGAGATATTACGGAGCACTCTTGCTTTTTTGATGATCCAACAGATGATGACAGATTGATCTCTGGTTCCTCTGCCTTTTCTAAATCCAGTTTGAACACTTGGAAGTCTGCTGTTCACGTACTGCTGAAGCCTGGCTTGGAGAATTTTAAGCATTATTTTGTTAGCATGTGAGATGAGTGCAATTGTGTGTGGTAGTTTGAATATTCTTCAGCATTGCCTTTGTTTGGGATTGGAATGAATACTGATATTTTCCAGTTCTGTGGCCACTGCTGAGTTTTCCAAATTTGCTGGCATATGGAGTGCAGCACTTTCACAGCATCATCTTTTAGGATTTGAAATAGCTCAGCTGGAATTCCATCACCTCCACTAGCTTTGTTCAAAATGATGCTTTCCTAGGCACACTTGACTTGACATTCCAGGGTGTCTGGCTCTAGGTGAATGATCACAACATCTTGGTTATCTGGGTCATGAAGATCGTTTTTATATAGTTCTTTTGTGTAGTCTCTCCAGCTCTTCTTAGTATCTTCTGCTTCTGTTAGGTCCACACCATTTCTGTCCTTTATTGAGCCCATCTTTGCATGAAATCTTCCTTTATATCTCTAATTTTCTTTAAAGGCTCTCTAGTCTTTCCGATTCTATTATTTTCCTCCATTTCTTTGCATTGATCACTNCTCTTCCATCCATACATGACAACTGGAAAAACCATAGCTTTGACTAGATGGACCTTTGTTGGCAAAGTAACATCTCTCCATTTTAATATGCTGTCTAGGCTGGTTATAGCTTTTCTTCCAAGGAGCAAGCATCTTTTAATTTCATGGCTGCAGTCATGACTGCAGTGATTTTGGAGCCCAAGAAAACAAGGTTTCCCCATCTATATTCCAATGAAAAGATGGGACCAGATACCTTGATCTTTGTTTTCTGAATGTTGAGTTTTAAGCCAACTTTTTAACTCTCCCCTTTCATTTTCAACAAGAGGGCTCTTTTGTTCTTCACTTTCAGCTGTAAAGTTGTGTCACCTGCATATCTGAGGTTATTGAAATTTCTCCCAGCTATCTCGGTTCTAGCTTTTGCTTCATCCATCCCAGCATTTTGCAGGCTGTACTGTTCATATAAGTTAAATAAGCAGGGTGACAATATGCAATCTTGATGTACTCCAAGTAGATTTGGAAACAGTCTGTTCCATGTCCAGTTCTAACTGTTGCTTCTTGACCTGCATACAGATTTCTCAGAAGGCAGGTCAAGTAGTCTGGTATTCCCATCTCTTTAAAAATTTTCCACAGTTTATTGTGATCCACACAATCAAAGGCTTTAGCATTGTCAAAAGGCAGAAGGAGATATTACGGAACACTCTTGCTTTTTTGATGATCCAACAGATGTTGACAGATTGATCTCTGGTTCCTCTGCCTTTTCTAAATCCAGTTTGAACACTTGGAAGTCTGCTGTTCACGTACTGCTGAAGCCTGGCTTGGAGAATTTTAAGCATTATTTTGTTAGCATGTGAGATGAGTGCAATTGTGTGTGGTAGTTTGAGTATTCTTCAGCATTGCCTTTGTTTGGGATTGGAATGAATACTGATATTTTCCAGTCCTGTGGCCACTGCTGAGTTTTCCAAATTTGCTGGCATATGGAGTGCAGCACTTTCACAGCATCATCTTTTAGGATTTGAAATAGCTCAGCTGGAATTCCATCACCTCCACTAGCTTTGTTCAAAATGATGCTTTCCTAGGCACACTTGACTTGACATTCCAGGGTGTCTGGCTCTAGGTGAATGATCACAACATCTTGGTTATCTGGGTCATGAAGATCATTTTTATATAGTTCTTTTGTGTAGTCTCTCCAGCTCTTCTTAGTATCTTCTGCTTCTGTTAGGTCCACACCATTTCTGTCCTTTATTGAGCCCATCTTTGCATGAAATCTTCTTTTATATCTCTAATTTTCTTTAAAGGCTCTCTAGTCTTTCCGATTCTATTATTTTCCTCCATTTCTTTGCATTGATCACTGAGGAAGGCTTTATCTCTCCTTGCTATTCTTTGGAACTCTGCATTCAAATTGGTATATCTTTCCTTTTCCTCTTTGGTTTTCACTTCTCTTCTTTTCTCAGCTATTTGTAAGGCCTCTTCAGACAACAATATTGCCTTTTGCATTTCTTTTACTTGGGGATGGCCTTGATCACTGCCTCTTGTATAAGATCATGAACCTCCATTCATAATTCTTCAGGCACGCTGTCTATCAGATCAGATCCCTTAAATCTATCTGTCACTTCCACTATATAATCATAAGAGATTTGATTTAAGTCATATCTGAATGGCCTAGTAGTTTTCCCTACTTTCTTCAATTTAAATCTGGATTTGGCAATAAGGAGTTCATGATCTGAGCCACAGTCAGCTCCTGGTCTTGTTTTTGCTGAGTGTGTAGAGCTTCTCCATCTTTGGCTGGAAAGAATATAATCAAAATTATTTCGGTAGTGACCATCTGGTGATGTCCATGTGTTGAGTCGTCTCTTGTGTTATTGAAAGAGGGTGTTTGCTATGACCAGTGGGCTTTCTCGGCAAAACTATGTAAGCCTTTGACATGTTTCATTTTGTACTCCAAGGACAAATTTGCCTGCTACTCCAGGTATCTCTTGACTTCCTATTTTTGAACCAGTGCCTTGTAATGAAAAGAACATCTTTTTTGGGTGTTAGCTTTAGAAGGTCTTGTAGGTCTTCATAGAACTGTTCAACTTCAGCTTCCTCAGCATTTCTTATCAGGGCATAGACTTGGATTACTATGCTATTGAATGGTTTGCCTTGGAGACGAACAGAGATCATTCTGTCTTTTTGGGGATTGCATTCAAGTACTGCATTTCAGATTCTTTTGTTGACTATGAAGGCTACTCATTTCTTCTAAGGGATTCTTGCCCACAGTAGTAGATATAATGGCCATATCAGTTAAATTCACTCGTTCCAGTCCATTTTAGTTCACTGATTCCTAACATTGATGTTCACTCTTGCCATCTCCTGTTTGATCATTTCCAATTTTCCTTAATTCTTGGATCTAACATTCCAGCTTCTATGCATTATTGCTCTTTACAGCATTCGATTTTGTTTCCATCACCAATCACATCCACACCTGGGTGTTGTTTTTGCTTTGGCTCCGTCTCTTCATTCTTTCTGGAGTTATTTCTCCACTAATCTCCCATAGCATATTGGGCACCTATTAACCTGAAGAGTTCATCTTTCAGTGTCCTATCTTTTTGCCTCTTCATGCTGTTCATGGGGTTCTCAAGGCAAGAATACTGAAGTGGTTTGCCATTCCTTTCTCCAGTGGAGCATGTTTTTTCAGAACTCTCTACCATGACCTGTCCATCTTGGGTGGCTGTACACGGCATGGCTCATAGTTTCATTGAGTTAGACAAGGCTGTGGTCCACANCATGCTGTTCATGGGATTCTCAAGGCAAGAATACTGAAGTGGTTTGCCATTCCTTTCTCCAGTGGAGCATGTTTTTTCAGAACTCTCTACCATGACCTGTCCATCTTGGGTGGCTGTACACGGCATGGCTCATAGTTTCATTGAGTTAGACAAGGCTGTGGTCCACATGATCAGTTTGGCTAGTTGTCTGTGATTATGTTTTTCATTTTGTCTGCCCTCTGAAGATTAAGGATAAGAGGTTTTTGGAAGCTTCCTGATGGGAGAGACTGACTGAGGGGAAAACTTCACCTTGTTCTGATGGGCAGGGCCATGCTGAGCTAACCTTTAATCCAATTTTCTGTTGATGTATGGGGCTGGTTTCCTTCCCTGTTGTTTGGCCTGAGGACAAACTATAGTGGAGGTAATGCAGATGGTGATTGCAACCATGAAATTAAAAGACACTNATGATCAGTTTGGCTAGTTGTCTGTGATTATGTTTTTCATTTTGTCTGCCCTCTGAAGATTAAGGATAAGAGGTTTTTGGAAGCTTCCTGATGGGAGACACTGACTGAGGGGAAAACTTCACCTTGTTCTGATGGGCAGGGCCATGCTGAGCTAACCTTTAATCCAATTTTCTGTTGATGTATGGGGCTGGTTTCCTTCCCTGTTGTTTGGCCTGAGGACAAACTATAGTGGAGGTAATGCAGATGGTGATTGCAACCATGAAATTAAAAGACACTCCTTTAAGGAAAGTTATGACCAATATAAATAGCATATAAAAAGCAGAGACATTACTTTGCCTACAAAGGCCCGTCTAGTCAAGGCTATGATTTTTCCAGTGGTCATGTATGGACGTGAGAGTTGGACTGTGAAGAAAGCTGAGTGCTGAAGAATTGATGCTTTTGAACTGTGGTGTTGGAGAAGACTCTTGAGAGTCCCTTGGACTTTAAGGAGATTCAACCAGTCCATCCTAGAGGAGATCAGTCCTGGGTGTTCATTGAAGGGACTGACGCTGAAGCTGAAACTCCAATACTTTGGCCACCTCATGCGAAGAGTTGACTCATCGGAAAAGATTCTGATGCTGGGAGGGATTGGGGCAGGAGGAGAAGGGGATGACAGAGGATGAGATGGCTGGATGGCATCACAGACTCAATGGACATGAGTTTGGGTAAACTCCACGAGTTGGCAACGGACAAGGAGGCCTGGCATGCTGTGATTCATGGGGTCGCAAAGAGTCGGACACGACTGAGCGACTGAACTGAACTGAAATGAATGAAGACAATGGCCACCTCTTTCAAAATTTCCATAAACAAACTGCCACACTCAGGGCCCCCAGCCCTGCAGCAAGCCACTGTTGACCCACGCCTCCCCCAGAGACTCCTGAACACTCACAGGCAAGTCTGGGTCAGTGTCTTGTGGGATCACTACTCCTTTCTCCTAGGTTCTGGTGTGCAAAAAATTCTGTTTGTGCCCTCCAAGCATCTGTTTCCCCAGTTCTGTGTAAGTTCTGGCAGCTCTATGGTGGGGTTAATGGCAACCTCCTCCAAGAGAGCTTATGCCATACTCAGGTCTGCTGCACCCAGAGTCCTTGCCCATGAAGTAGGCCACTGCTGACTAGTCCCTTCGCAGGAAGGACTCACACGCAGTTCTGGTTCAGTCTCTGTGGGGTGTCTGGGTCCTGATGTACACAAGATTTGTTTGAGCCCTCTGAGCATGTCTGGTGGGCAAGGGATTTGATTTTAAATGTGATTTCACTCCTCCTACCATCTTGCTGGGGCTTCTCCTTTGCCTTGGATGTGGGATATCTAGTTTTGTTGGGATCCAACATTCTCAAGTTGATGGTGGTTCAGCAGCAAGTTGTAGTTTTGGAGTTCTTGTAGGAGAAAATGAGTGTATATCCTTCTGCTCTGCCATCTTTCTCCCACATTATGGGGTGAGATCTAATATTAAGTGGAGAGCTACCCAACTCATCCTAACATTTTTTAGGACAACAATTAATGACAACAGCAGTAGAGTCAATAATAATCATACTTGAATGAAAAGTGAAAAATTTTAAAATACGTGAGAAAGTCTAAAGCAAGGTTGTCACAGGCATCCTGGTTTGTAAGATCATTCCACATTAAACAACTAAGTTTGCCTTTAAAATTGCTATGTTTAACATTCTCCAGTGTCTTTATATGTTTAAATGATTAAATAAAACCCTTCTTGTTTGTTTATTATCTTATTTTTAAGAGGTCTAGGTAGATGTAACTTTGTTTCACTTTGCAAGATGTCCTAGAAGAAATTGTCAGTCTTCTCCCCAGCCTTGATAGATGTTTAAAGAATATTCTTAATCTCCTGCACCTTTAAAGCTGTATTTGTTTGTGTGAATTGATTCTTTTGTGACACAGTACCATGTGCATTAATTTGTTGGGGGAATCCAGAAAGGCATAAATTCCTGTATAATAAATATTCAGTCACAATTTCATAATAAAACATTCAATTGTTAATAATGAAATATTTAATATTAAGTGAAAAATAATTGTATAAAACTCAATTAAATATTATTTTGTTTTTGCTAAAATTTTATCTATGCTTAGAACCATTTTTTTCTACAGTTATAGATTAAATTGATATATTCAGAGTATTTCAGAGGAGAAATCTATAGACTGAGAAGTTTTGCCTGATTTTGCCTTCTTTAGACTCTTTATTTTGACAATTGGAAGGTAATAATGTTGTGATAATTTATAGAACTGAGGACACCTTAGAATCAAAAAACAAAACTATTTTACATTTTTATTTAGCATATACTCAGATAACAGACGTAGATGAGGTACTCCAGAAAGAGCTGAGAAAGGACACAAAAATATATAAGACAGAAACCACATCTTAATGAGCTGATAGTCTAAATAAGGAGACGAAACACAGATATACAGACTCATAAACACACACACGAATGAAGACTACATTTACCTAGCAACATATTAAACAATGGTAACTAAAATATTAAACATAAGTAATATGTTTAATTACTTTACTTGTATTTCCTTGGCAACTTTACTTGTATGCATTTGAAGTATATATGTATACTTCAAAGCTGAGGCTGAAAAGTAAGAGACAGTAAATGAGGTTAATTGTGATAGATTTCCTTGATAAGGTGAGATTTAATTATAACATACTTTTTAAACATAGAGAGTATATCCATTTTTTTTAAATGTCTGTTTGTATAATAGTTCCTGATGTCCTTACTCAGTCTTTGGGTGTCAAGCTAAAAAAAATTATATTGATGGTCGCTACTCCCGACATTCAGCAATGCTAATACAGGGGGCATATTCCCATCTAAGTGACTGACAGTAAATGGGCCATGGGCCATGGCTCATACTTATTTAGCTAACACTAGGTGACAGCTATACTTTGGAGGTCAGCCAAAGAAACTAAGAGAAGGGGGCAGTACATGGACTTTCTTTTCCCTAAAAATAATCAAATAGAAGGAAGACATTGAGGAGAGACTGTTTTTACAACTTTTAGTTGAATACCTCACACATCAAGTTGGGAAGTGTTTCTAGGATTACAAAGTGATGCTAGAAAAAGGAGAACCCTTCTATGGCGACAGAATACGCACCCATTTATAGGGACTGCTTGACTTATCTTTTAATGAAGTGTCCTATAATAGGCCTCATGCTTCTACTCCTTGGATTTTAAAGTCTGTAAGCTAGGTATGAGTAAAAGCAACATAAGAAATTTGTGTAATAGCATGTTCTGTTTGTTTTAAATATTCATGTGATTTATTCCATCAAGTTAGAGTATACTACTCAACATGTCATGTTTGAGAAATATTGCATGCTAACAGCATTCACATTGGGAATGTGTGGCCAGAGATCTTCAAAAGATTCAAGGCTTAATATTTATTGAAAATCTCTTTTACAAAGCTGATGGTGCCTGTTAACAAACATAATGAAAGGGATTATTTCTGATAGAAATTAATTAAGAATAAATATATTTCCATGTCTTCTGATGTCTTTGTAATTGTGAGCATCTTGGATACTACCACCTCTCTTTCTTCTCTCTGCCTTTATTCCAGCCATTATTCTTTCCTGTCCTTTTCCCTTCTACTCTGGAATATAGTATATACTCTTTAAAAAAAAAAAAAGACTATTCTAACTTTGTGACTCAGTCTAGCCAATCCTTTAATCCATGCTCTTTCTGTTTCTTTGCACAGGTTGGACTTGTTCAGATGTCACTGGGTAATTTCTCTAACACATTCATTCTTTCATTCACCCCACGAATTTTTGTTGAGCCCAGTTCTATGAAGATACTCTGCTCAGTGCTGGGGATACCAAGAACCACAGAATGGATGTCTTACTCTTGAGCTTGCAGGTTGAGGGCAGAAACAGGAAGAGATGATTCCTGTTCCATATCAAGCTATGAGTGATGTGAGGGAAGAGGCTTGGGACACAGCAGAGCAGCATTTGCCTTGGTTATGGAGAGAAGAGTCAGGAAAACCACTCAGGGAAGAAAGAACAGAATGACCCTACCAAGTTGTGAGGTTTAAGTAAGCTCAGCCCACAAAGAAGGTTGGTAAGAAGCAGGCATTGTTGGTTAAAAGAGTAGCCTAGACATCGAGAGAGGACCTATGCCTTAGCACAAATAACTTGTGGAATTGCAAGTCATCCTGGGCGACATGACAGAGCAGTAGGTAATGTGTTAGCATCTGTGTTCAGTCAAGTCTGGCTCTTTGTACCCCAAAGGACTGTTGTTGTCTGCCAGGCTCCTCTATCCATGGAATTTTATAGGCAAGGATACTGGAGTGGGTTGCCATTTCCTTCTCTAGGGTATCTTCCTGACTCAGGGGTCCAACCCATGTCTCTAGCATCTCCTGCATTGGAAAGTGAATTATTTACTGCTGTGCCACCTGGGAAACCCATGGAAATGTGTTAAGAAGCAGGAAAAATCCCATTTAAGGAGGTAGATAAGCTTGAGATTATTTCTTGAGTTAAAATAAAGCAATGACAAAAACAGCATTCCAATGGGCTAGGAATTCATTTTAAAATGCATGTAAGCCACATAATTTACTCAAAATTGTGATTATGTCCAACTTGTGTTTTAGAAGATAAGAGTTAGTAAAGATGTAGAAGAGATGATACATTTTTGCTGATTTGGTTTTTGAAGCTAAAGGAGAGATTGAAGGATGCTTCTTGAGTTTTCTGTTTGATCAGGACTGACAACCAGGTGGTCACTGAAAGAATCTATATCAGCTTCAAAGAAGAGAGATAAGACAGTGCTTTGATTGAAACTTACTGAGATGGAAATGTGTAGAATAATAAGGAATAAAGAATCAGTAGTGGTCAAATATGATGTCTCTAGAGGGGAGAAGACTGATCTGGGACAGAGAAAGTGATTTTGAAGAATTTGGAATATAAATGGTAGGCTGTTGAAATAGATAATATCATCTATGGAGAACTTGTAGCTATACAAGAAGTTCCTTGTTGGTTGGAGTGTAAATTGGTACAGAAACTATGAAAAACAGTATAGAGGTTCCTTTAAAAAATTATAAATAGAATTACTATATGACCCTGCAATCCCACTCCTGGGCATATATCTAGAGAAAACTATAACTGGAAAAATATATGTACAACAATATTCATGAAAGTGAAAGTGTTAGTTGCTCAGTCTTGTTCAACTCTTTGAAACCCCATGGACTGTAGCCCATCAGGCTCCTCTGTTCACAGAATTCACTATTTACAATGGCCAAGACATGGAAAGAATCTAAATGTCCACTACATGTTCAACAACAGAGGAATGAATGAGGAGGATGCGGTATATATAGATGTGTGTGTGGGAGTGGGGGGTGGGTGGGTGGTGGACTATTACTTAGTCATAGAAAAGAATGAAACAATGTCATTTAGACCAACATGGTTGGACCTAGAGATTAAAATTTAATTAGAGTAAGTCAGATGGAGAAAGACAAATATCATATGATATCACTATATGTGTAATCTAAAAAAATATAGAAACGAACTTATTTACAAGGCAGAAATAAACTCACAGATGTAGGAAACAAACTTATTACAAAAAGGGATAATGAGCAGTGGATAGAAGGGAAGATATAAATTCAGAGTTTGGAATTAACATATTGCCATTATTATGTGTAAAACAGATAAAAGAACTGGATATACTGTATAGCACAGGGAAATATTTTCAGTACTTTTCAGTTCAGTTCAGTTCAGTTCAGTTGCATAGTCATGTCCGACTCTTTGCAACTCCATGAACTGCAGCACGCCAGGTCCTTTTGTCCATCACCAACTCCTGGAGCCTACCCAAACTCATGTCATTTCAGTCAGTAATGCCATCCAAACATCTCATCCTTCCCACCTTCAATTTTTTCCAGCATCAGGGTCTTTTCAAATGAGGCAGTGCTTTACATTGGGTGGCCAAAGTATTGGAGTTTCAGCTTCAGAATCAGTCTTTCAAATGAACATTCAGGACTGGTTTCCTTTAAGATGAACTGGTTGGATCTCCTTGCAGTCCAAGGGACTCTCAAGAGTCTTCTCCAACACCACAATTCAAAAGCATCAGTTCTTTGGCACTCAGCTTTCTTTATAGTCCAACTCTCATATCCATACATGACTACTGGAAAAACCGTAGCCTTGACTAAATGGACCTTTGTTGGTAAAGCAATGTCTCTGTTTTTCAATATGCTATCTAGGCTGGTCATAACTTTTCTTCCAAGAAGTAAGCGTCTTTTCATTTCAAGGCTGCAGTCACCATCTGCAGTGACTTTGGAGCCCAGAAAAATAAAGTCTGACACTGTTTCCACTGTTTCCCCATCTATTTGCCATGAAGTGATGGGACCAGATGCCATGATCTTAGTTTTCTGAATATTGAGCTTTAAGCCAACTTTTTCACTCTCCTCTTTCACTTTCATCAAGAGGCTCTTTAGTTCTTCTTCACTCTGCCATAAGGGTGGTGTCATCTGCATATCTGAGGTTATTGATATTTTTCCTGGCAATCTTGATTCCATCTTGTGCTTCCTCTAGCCCAGCGTTTCTCATAGTGTACTCTGCATATAAGTGAAATAAGAAGGGTGACAATATACAGCCTTGACGTACTCCTTTTCCTATTTGGAACCAGTCTGTTGTTCCATGTCCAGTTCTAACTGTTGCTTCCTGACCTGCATACAGGTTTCTCAAGAGGCTGCTCAGGTGGTCNATAAGTGAAATAAGAAGGGTGACAATATACAGCCTTGACGTACTCCTTTTCCTATTTGGAACCAGTCTGTTGTTCCATGTCCAGTTCTAACTGTTGCTTCCTGACCTGCATACAGGTTTCTCAAGAGGCTGCTCAGGTGGTCAATAGCTTTAAATAACCTATAATAGAAAAGAATATGAGAAAGTATATACATAACTGAATCACTTTGCTATACACCTGAAACTGACACAGCATTGTAAATTAACTCTATTTCAGTAAAAATGGTTATTAAAAAAATATCAAGAATAGAAGTATATCCTCTTAAGTACAAACTGACAGGGACAATCTATGACAGAAGCAACAGACAAGAACATGTGAAAATGATTAGCAGAATATGGTATTCAGGGAGGAGAAGAAGGTATTCAGAATGCAAGGGTGAGCAGGAGAGTCAAATGTCAAGAGAGTACAAGAAATATAAAAACTGAAAAGAATCCAGTAGTTTTAGAATCAATGAGGTTCCACTTGACAAAAACAATTTTAGTTAAGATGTAATGGAAAAGAGGTTTTGTGTTGAGTCCCAAATAATAAATTAGGAATAAAGAAACCACTTATTGAAGACTCTTACCAATCTTGAATTAAAAGAAAAGAGTGTGAAAAAATGTCAGTGATCTTGTTTCTCGCAACCTTGGTATCTTGGTTGGTGGGTGCTTGTGACCTCAGATAGACTATTTGTCTGTGACCCTAAAGTTAAAAAAAAATCATACTTCTCTTACCCAATTCTCAGCTACTGCTACTGCTACTGCTACTAAGTCGCTTCAGTCGTGTCTGACACTGTGCGACCCCATAGACGGAAGCCCACCTGGCTTCTCTGTCTCTGGGATTCTCCAGGCAAGAACACTGGAGTGGGTTGCCATTTCCTTCTCCAATGCATGAAAATGAAAAGCGAAAATGAAGTCGCTCAGTCATGGGGACTCAGCGACCCCATGGATTGCAGTCTACCAGGCTCCTCAGTCCATGGGACTTTCCACGCAAGAGTACTGGAGTGGGGTGCCATTGCCTTCTCCGTCTTAGTTAATAAAAGCATCTATATTAAAGAATAGTGATAAATAATACATCTAAACACCAACTGTTAGTTTTAAACCTTATTATAGTCATTAATCGGACAAGGTAGTGGCACCCCACTCCAGTACTCTTGCCTGGAAACTCCCATGGACGGAGGAGCCTGATGGGCTGCAGTCCATGGGGTCGCTAAGAGTCGGCAGGACTGAGCGACTTCACTTTCGCTTTTTACTTTCATGCATTGGAGAGGGAAATGGCAGCCCACTCCAGTGTTCTTGCCTGGAGAATCCCAGGGACGGAGGAGCCTGATAGGCTGCCGGCTACGGGGTTGCACAGAGTCGGACACGACTGAAGCGTCTTAGCAGCAGCAGCATAGTCATTCATATTTAATACGTCTAAAAATTGGCATGGTCACAGAGATATTTAGGTACAGAGTTGATAGATGTTTGTATTGCCTCCATATGGCTTTCCTGGTAGTTCTGTAGGGAAATAATTTGCCTGCAATGCAGGAGATGCAGGTTCAATTCTTGGGTTGAGAAGATCCTTGGAGATGGAAATGGCAACCCACTCCAGTACTCTTCTTGCCTGGGAAATTCCATGGACAGAGGAGCCTGGCAGGCTAGACCCCATGGGCTTGCAAGAATCAGACATGACTTAGTGACAAAACCACAACTACAGAGGAACATAAGAGACTTTTATAATTTATTCAATAAGTGCTTTTGCCTCTTCTTCTATGGAAGAGGCAAAGCTAGTAGTCAGTGATTTTTGCACAATGATATTGTCAGGTACAGAAAGCTTAATTTCATGCTAGAATCACAGAGATAGTAGTAGATAACAGACCTAGGGATTAAACATGGATTTTCTGATTGCAAAGCTCATGGGGGTGCACTCTATGTGTCATTTATAAAGATACAACTATTAATTTACTCTTAATATTATCTGAATAATTCAATTTGTAACATGAGAGAATAGTATTATAATGCTGTATTAGATGGGCATTGGCTCTGCCATTAGAGAGGCCTACATAATCTTGATTCGAAATCACCCTCAGTTTATGTTTCTCATATTTAAAGGAGAAGATAATAATGGTAACATTAAATGTATTTAGTGTAAAGATTTTTAAAAGCTACTATAAAGAAGGGATATATCTATACTTACATATGTATATAGCTAATTCACTTTGCTGTACAGTAGAAACTAACATAACATTGCAACCATACTCCAATAATTAAAAAAAAATAAACAAAATCTAATCCATATAGTTCTTCTCAATCCCTGCCACAGTCATGCTAGTAGTTACCATAGCTTGTGATAATTTTATTTTACTAAAAAAAAAAAACCTATGAATATGGGGAAATTACATCTGTTGCCAAATTTGGGTAATAAAGCCAGTCATCCAGTAAATTCAGCCACTGATAGAATTTGACATGTAACTTTCTCTGTTAATTGAGTTAAATTACTTGAAAAAGTTGAATTTTTTCCTCACAAATACTCAGAACATCATTGACCTAAACTTGCAACATTTTATCCCCTCAAGTCATATTGTAAACACTGTTACAGCAGAAATTCAATTGAAAAGAATTTTGAAATGCCTCTCTCTTTTTTTCTTGCTATTTTTAATGTATTGACTCTGTATTTGTGCTCTCAAGTGACAAAGCTATTTATTTTTTCCTAAGTGTTTAATATTCACTTCGTTTCTCATGTCTTTAATCCTCTTCAATCAGTTCTATTAAAAGGGAATTAAATTTTACTAAACACAACAACAAATGTTGAATTTTTTCACTTTTATTAAAAGTATAAGCTTCCTAGAATAACTTAGAGTTTAAGAAATGAAAATGTGGATGAAATAGTGGAAAAATATCTAAATTATGACATTGAAATAATATTTATAATAATTGCCAACCCAGTCACATATATAAGTGGCAATGGGAAGAAAAAAAAGCTCAGATTTATTAAGGGAATCAAATAGGGAGGATATCTACATGTTTTCTGTGTAAGAGCTTTGAAGTAAAGTGAAGTGAAAGTCACCCAGTCACGTCCAACTGTTTGTGACCCCATGCGACCCCATGTACTATACAGTCCATGGAATTCTCCAGGCCAGAATACTCAAGTGGGTAGCTGTTCCCTTCCCCAGGAGATCTTCCCAAGCCATTGATTGAAGTCAGGTCGCCTGCATTGTAGGAGGATTCTTTACCAGCTGAGCCACAAGGGAAGCCCAAGAATACTGGAGTGGGTTGCCACGCCCTCCTCCAGGGGATCTTCCCAACCCAGGCACCGAACCCAGGTCTCTCACATTGCAGGATGATTCTTTACTGACTGAGCCACCAGGGAAGCTAAGTGCTTTAGCTTGAGTTATTTTTCAATTTTTCTGCAAGTTGCAGGGGTGGGACACAAACACAAAAATGAACACACTTCTTTTTATCCAGGGTCTGAACTGGTGCCAAGGTCTCTGATC
Organism: Neotragus moschatus; assembly: GCA_006410615.1. Taxonomy (NCBI): domain Eukaryota; kingdom Metazoa; phylum Chordata; class Mammalia; order Artiodactyla; family Bovidae; genus Neotragus; species Neotragus moschatus. The sequence goes on along the minus strand of SJYA01001578.1, from coordinate 47,084 downwards.
CTCAGCAAACTAAAATCCCTGGCTATGTGACTGAAAACTACTTATTTGACTATGCTGGGTTTGTTTCTTTAACATTGATATGCTATCTATCTCAAGTAACTGTGTTGATTAAATACATTAAAATATTATTTGACTACTCAATCCTGCTCCATAAAATGAAGCCTCCTCTCCACTCCAATTTAATCTTTTGAAATTACTTATCTAAAAGCTTTTTGAAAAAATTATGATATTGAAAGTTCTGAGATATTGTTATCTATGTGGAGATTCTATTAGGCATGCCTGATAGCTTTAAATACCACCAATTAAACCTGAACCTGAAGCAAAGTAACTAGTTACAGTTAGGATTTGGATCTAGACCATTGGAGGAGATGTTTGAGACTTCTTGTTTGATTACATTAAACTCTACACTAAAGTTTTCAAGCATGTATTAGATTAGTCATAAGTCAAAACTCTTTTTGATGTTCATTTTTAGGGCTGGTCAGTCTTCCTAGCCACACAGGCAAATAGTACATTTTTTATAGACAGTCACATGAACGTCAACAACCCCACTCAATATGTTTGATTTCTAAGAAATAGGAAAAGAAAATATTTACAGTTTTTCAGTTTTATGTTCCCTATTGGCCAAAAGTATATAAAACTGCACAAGAGTGAAAAATAAACCGTGGCTCTTTCCCACATGAGTCCACCTGTCAGCTCTTCCCTGGCCTGAAGGTTTTGGTCGTCAACTCTCAGGGCCTATTGCTTGTCTGTTTCCACAGCTTTACAGGTTTCACACTGATTCACAGAACATTTCCCTGATCCTTCTTTTGAAGCCTTCCTAAAACTGAACTGCTTTTAATTTTTTTTTCCTTTCAAATACCTTTTATTTTCATTGTCCATTATGCTTATTTATTTAGAAATAATATGTCCTAACTGTATTTACAGTTGGACAAAAAGACACTTCTATGTATCACTAAAATCAGCACTTCACAATTAGTTAATTATAGAGGAACACCTGGAGGTCCTGTTGCTTCTAATTGTCACTGTCCCATGGTAGCTGATAGTCACATACAAAGAATAGGAAACAGCCGTCCCTTTGAATGAGATGAGCTATGGAGTCCTAAAGTACAGGCATTCATTAGCCATCTGTCCAAAGGGGCCTATGGCCAACTCCTTTCTACTATGAGTAAAGCTCATATTGATACCTCAATGTATTATTCTTAAAAATTCCACTGTCAACAAAAGATATGGAAATATGAGCTGAGTGGATTTCACTTCAGAAATGTCTAATTTTATCCAAAATTATTTTTTAATCACTTTGAAAATTCAAGAGAAATAAAATTTTAAATACTAAAATAAATGAACAATTAAGTTTTTATTTAGGAGGAATTTTATTTTCCATTTTTTCCCATTAAAAAATGGCTGGGACATTAAGGATATAAAAGCATATTTATTAAAATCCAAACTAGAAAATAAGATTTTTGGCTAAATATATTAATTGAAGAACTTTTAAATGATGTTAAAACATAATCTACCCACCACACACACAAAAAAATGTCAAATGTCAAATGTGATAATTCTTTGTACTATAAGGCAATGCTAATTAAAAAATCCCATAACACATAGTGAGCCTCTTGACATACAGACTTACATGTCCCTCAAGATCAGAGGTCTGCAATGTATTATCTGATATGATAAATGTTCATTGAATTACCTAAATAGCTATGCTTTGAGTGGGGAATATTTTTTAAAATTTTATTAAAAATGAAAATCACAGCTTACACAGTAATGAATGGTATTCTTTTAAAACAGATATTTATTATGAAGGTAATATTTTTTTATTTTTATTATTCACATTAATTTGAAATAAATTTGGGATTACATAGCCCCAAAATATTAAATATTAGGAGTAAGATTTTGTTCTTTAAAAGATAGAAACTCCCACTTTTTGTTTAATCTGAAATACTGTTGAAGGTAAGATGCACAATTATTTTATCTACCCCTAAGAAATTTAAAAATATGCCTCCAATTGAAATTTATACAATGTTTTCATATCACTTAATTTTTTCACAGTTAAGATATTTAAAATGTAAGTCTTCTAAAATCATATTTTAATGAAATTATACAAATGCATAAATGTTAAATATATTCTCCTGGATAATAGTAAAAAATATATTTCAATTTCAGAGATTTTAATGTGTGGAAAAATAAAGATATTACAACAATAAAGGTATACATAATATATTATTTATTGGGAGACCTGGAGTAGTCCAGAATAGAGAAAAATAGCTATATAGAAAATAAACACATGAAATAACTTTATTTAAATACAGAAAGTATTTCATAAATAAACACTTGTTAACCCAAATAATCCATAATTAACAAGAATATACGTTTGTGCTAAGCCACAACATCATTATCTAGGTGCCTGGGTCTAAAATTTGATCCATTGCATTTCTGCAAGGTGTACTCACAATAAATAAATGATATTTAAATAGAAGCCATTTTACATTATTATAACACTAATTTTACTTCAGAATTTTTTTAATTTCATTGGTTGGTAAAGAATATTTGCTATAAATGGTGGGAATGTTCATATTAGTGTTCAGTTCATCTGGAGATAAGTTAAACAAAAACTACAAAAGAAACTAAAGAGGTATAAATGATTTGTAAGTCTTAAGTTTTTCATAATTTCCTTATTCCCCTCTGTATTAATTTGCTCCTTTTCACTCAATAATTTTGTCTTCTATTTTTCAAGGCTGAAAAGGAAATTTACATATATTTATATGCCTACATACATAAACATGTGTACGTATATACATACATGTATATGTATATACATGTTTATGTATGTAGACATATATATATGTGAAAAATCATGGGCCAGTTAGGTTGCTTGGCAACAGACACCATGCTTTCCTTTGGATTTTAGACTCTTGTTTCTATAAATTGTTAAAATCAAATGTTTCTTGAGAGTGAGGTATACTATTTCTTCTCTTTTCCTTTTTGGCTTAAGTTATGCATGTGGAAAAAATGTTCTTAATTCCAAATTTTGGTTCCTTAGGAGTTAGTTATCATTCACTTGCCTGGAAGAAAAAGCCATGTTTAATTCTGGCGCCTCTGCACAAACTTCACCCATTAGATCCTCTTAAATTATGGCACATAATCACAAAAGATGGGGATCCTAGGAACAGAATGTGTGCAGCACAGAAACAGACTTGTTGGTTTAAAAACTCTTTGAAACTGTGCAAATTTTATCATCAAATGGAATCCTGCAGAGCACAGGGATAAAATGGGGACTCTGTGACTGGAGTCTCCCACATCGAGATGTGAGATGAGGTGAATGAAGCAGGCTGATGAAATAAAGATTCAAATGGAAAAGAAAAACTAGGAAACGAAATGGATGAAAATGAAAATGGTGAGGAGGGCAAGACCTCCACATAAGATCAGAGAAAAAGAGAAAATACATAAACATGATCTGGGAAACCCTGAAAAGAAACAGACACTACCAGAGAATGAGGGAGGCTTTCTTTCCCTCACCTCTTTCATGTGAGGGGTGACAGCTAATGTTATTTCTCAAGGACAGTGATTAAAAAAAAAAAAAGTTGCAGAGGGAAACTGTATCCTGCAGAGAGCAGAAGAGTTTTACTCACAGCCCTGCATGCAAGCACTACAGTAAAAGAAAAATAAAATAAAACAAAATAGCACCACCAGTCCTCATGGCTTTAAACAAAGAGCAAACCTTGATGGTCATACACAGAAAACAAGTGAAACTGTACGGAAGACTCACAAGTTGTCTACTTTACAATGGCATCTAGAAAAATGTATTCTTATGAGAAGGCATAACATTTAGCAGTGCTATCTGTTGAGGAAGTTTTTACCAGGCTCCACAAGGAAATAATCTGATATTAGCAGACATGTGATCAACAGCATAAAATAACTAGCAAATTCCTATATATATTGCTAGAGGAAGCAGTTAGTTCTCCATACTCCAAAAAAAGTGATGTTATCCAGTATATTCCTTAAATCCCTGATTCAAAGTCAGTCATGGAAGCAGGCATGGATCAGCCTTGTGATCCAGGCTTAGCAGACAGAACTGAGTGGGAGTGTACTTGTAACAATGACTAAACCAGGGATAAATGCATATTTAAGGCATTATGAGATTTGCCTTTAGTGCCAAAATATAAAAATGATATAGGGCAGGATCGATTCTCTTTATCTCCACGTTTTTTCTCTCTCTCTAGTTTCTTTCTTTCATACCATCTTTGTCTCTATGCAGCATCTTGGTTCCCACGAAGATAATCACTGGTAGCTAATGATCAAAATTTTTCTAATTCTGTGATGGTTTCTAGAGTGTCCCTTTCTTAAAATTAATTTGTAAAATGAAATTCTATTATTGAGAACTTCAGTCACTTCACAGATGTTTTCGATCTCTAGTAAATCTCTTGGTAGAAGTAGACTGCATGAAGACATCGTGTGTGTGTGTGTGTGTGTGTGTGTGTGTGTGTGTGTATGTGTGTGTGTGTGTGTTTGAGTGGTGTGAGAGAGGGAGAGATGCTGTTACTCGCAAACATTTTAAACTACAAAGACTTTCTATGAGAAATTATTTATTGGATTCAATACGGCATTAGATGAATTTCATATTAGAAACAGTGTTGAGGAATTTTAGTGGTCAAGCATTGAAACCTATAAATTTTGATCATTTTTTAAGTGTCTGAATCTAATGTGCCTCAATTTCAAGAGAAATTTCACCAGAAGTGATGGAATAATCAGGCATGCTTTTATGCGTATGTGTAAATTTGGATATTGATTCTTAGAAAATCTTGTATGAGTATAAAATTTAGTGGAGAAAAACTAACTATTATTTCCACTATTGCCAAATTATTTGTTATTCTTTCCTTGTCTCTTGAAGAGGCTTCACATTATTAGAAAATCAGAGGTTGTTGTCTAAATTAATGCTTCAGGCAGGAAGGCAGAAAAAAGAAATAAGGCTATTCAGTGCAAATCTTGGTTTTGATGTTTTAATTTAATGACTTTTGCAAAAAGCTTTAGACTGTTCATCAAACTGATTAATTTGGTGGTATTTTGGAACGGCCACAAAAAGAAAACACCTATATAAGTGACCACACAGATCGGATAAATTGCTTCATCTAAAGGCAGAGAGAGTTTAATAATGCTTAATGTCCCCACACATATATATTCTCTCATTACAGAAATTAGCTACTTCATGTAAGATTTACCTTTTTTTTTGGTCAATTCTGTGAAAAACAGTTAGCTTTCATTAGGATCATGAAAGTTTCTAGAAGAGCATGTGAAAGTACTGCATGCACACACAAAAGCACACACCACCTCATACAGTTGCTGCTTTAATTTATTTACAGTTGGCGAGCTATTAACCACGCTAATGGAAATGAACTCAAGGAAACAATTTGAAAGAAACTAAAAGTGTAGAAAAAGAATAAAGGTAGAAACTGCAATTCTGAGAGATCATATTCCTCTGAATACATCACTAATAATTCTAGATAGTTTGGGAAAACCAAGTGAAATCTTCAGGTTGAGAAAAATTTAGAGGTTTTTTTTGTTGTGTTTCAGATGGGTTAGCATAGATTGTCTAAAGGTATCATTTCCCACCAGAATCTCCAAGAGAAATGTCAACATAATTATCTTAATTTCCATCATCAGACAACAGGTTGAAGCTGTCAAAATACTTCTTCTTGTGTGCTATTCAAGAAATTAGTACAGGTTGTCAATACACTTGGACCAAAAGACTCGTGGTTGATTCATATCAATGTATAGCAAAACGAATACAGTATTGTAAAGCAAAACAAGCTGAAAAAAAAAAGCTACTGTATTGTCAAATTTATTAGGAAACTCTTGGGCCAGGAGTACAAAAGGACAAGCATTTAACCTATTGGCTTTTAACTTATTGTAAGTGACTTTATGGGAAACTGACAATCTCAGAACAGGGAAGGCAGTTTCCTATGGGCTGCTAGTCTTGCCCATTCAGCTGATACACTCTTCATTTCATGGAATCCATGTGCTATGTTACTAAGGAAAACGCCCCTATGTTTTCNCATTTAACCTATTGGCTTTTAACTTATTGTAAGTGACTTTATGGGAAACTGACAATCTCAGAACAGGGAAGGCAGTTTCCTATGGGCTGCTAGTCTTGCCCATTCAGCTGATACACTCTTCATTTCATGGAATCCATGTGCTATGTTACTAAGGAAAACGCCCCTATGTTTTCCTATATTCATATTTGGCTTTCACCTGCTATTCTTATCTCTGTATAGCGTGTTTGTTCTTTTAGGTATCTGCATTCTAGAGATACTGTTGGTTTTCTTTGAATTGGCATGAATGGGAAAATTTAGTCAGTATCTGAACCTAACCTTTTTTTCAGAGCCTTTTAATGCTCTGAGATCAGTTTGTATTCTGTTAGTATCAAATGAAACTCATTGTAGTACCTGTTGTGATTTTATACATTTAATGTAAACTCAAGGAAAGGCTGGATTTACTCTTAAGCTCTTCGAATAGTACTGTGGGTACCCACGAGCTCAGTGAAGGAAGGAAGAGAGAAGTAAATATGACTATGATGCAAATAGCATTTTTGCTGTAAAATTAAGATGTTTTGGTTTAGTAATCCCATGAAGTCATTCACAACAAAGTATGGTAGAACCAAGATTGAAACTCAGGTCTTTAAGCTCCAGGTTGTTTACATGGCATTGTTCAATTTAATTGTTTCCTAGAACTGCACTAGGTTCCTAGGGCTGCCTTCACAAAGTAACACAAACTGGGTGACTTAAACACACAGAAACTTGTTTTCTCACAAGCAATTTCTTGTGTAGAAATTAAGGTATCAGCAGGATTTTGTTCCTTCTGAAGCCTCTAAGACTCTTTCTCATCTCTTCTATTTTCTGGTAGTCCCAGACATTCCTTGGCTTGTAGTAGCCTAATTTCAATCTTTGCCTCTGTCTTCACCTGAAAGTTTTTAGTCATATCTTTATACTATCTCTGATAAAAACATTAGTCATATTGGATTAGGGCACATTCTAGTCTAGTATGATCTCATCTTAACTAATGACTTCTGCAATGAGATAAAGTCCTGGAGATGAGAATTCAATGTATTTTTCTGATGTCTCAATTCCATCTATAACATATTCTGAGATTAACACCTACAATTACATTTGTAGTATTAAGCAAGTATGTATGAAAGACTGTAAAATTAATGGCACAGAAAAGCATTTGTATCTATTATAGCAAAATGATTGTCTTATGATTAGCTTGATTGCAATGTATCTGGCATCTACTTGACTGAATTTCTTATTACCTATGAGCAAATGACCCAAGACATGTAAGTAATGGTGTTTCTAGTAGAAGTTTAGAAAGAATATTATCTCTCACAGGCCTAGCTTGATTCTTATTTTTATTTGTTTGTTTGTGGGGTTCAGGGTTGATAATATATTTCCCTAATGTTAATGTAAGCATCTTATTTCAAAATTAGCAGATACACAAGATTAAATGCTCAATTGTTATTCTGTTTTGGAAAAAACTTTTTGTCCTTTCTTAGAATTCTGCAGAGTATCTAGTACCAAGCATCTAGTCATGTATATACTAAAATATTTGGAAATAAAATAGCTAGTGTTCTGTTTATATGGTATATAGTTTATAAAGTTTGACTTATAAAACCTTTATCACTGCAGAATTTAGTATCTGGGTTATCAAAGAATCCAATTTATGCCCACATGCTTTTTTGTTTTATATACACAATACAATAAAATCCAACCTATTCATTACCAAAAAGGGAAGTACAGATTTTTACTCTGATGATAGCATATCGGCATGTGGACATATGAATGTATGAATTCTGACAGAGCTCTTCAAAATTACTTAAAATAATCATTTTATTCATCAAACAGATATTTAATGAAATTTACCATGTGCCAGACACTATTCTGTATGCTTCCTATAGGACAGTGAAAGAAACAGACAAGAATTCTCACTCTAGGGGTTTATCTTTCAGTGAAGGAAAGATGACAGTTTATATAAATCTACAAATATATATTTACACATGTATACATGGATGATCAGTTACTCAGCTGTATCTGACTCTTTGCGACACTTTGGACTGTAGCCTGCTAGGCTCCTCTGTCCATGGAATTTTCCAGGCAAGAATACTGGAGTGGGTTGCCANAAGCAGCAAAGATACACTTCAGTAGGTAATTGAATTAGTAAACTACTACACCCAGACAAGGGATTATTATTCTTCACTAGAAAAAGAGGGGCTGTGAAGCTATGAAAAGACATAGAGGAATATTAAATGGATATTATTAAGTAAGAAAAGCCCATCTAAATAGCCTACATACTCTTTGACGCCGCTCTATGACATTGTGGGAAAGGTAACACTATGGAGACAGCAAAAAAAAAAAAAAAGGAAAATTCAGTGGTTGCCGGAGGTTAGGAAGGAGAGAGAGGGACAAATAGGCAGATTTCAGAGGCTTTGTAGGGCAATAATACTACCGTGTATGGAACTGTAATGGTGGATATATGTCATATATTTNGCTCTATGACATTGTGGGAAAGGTAACACTATGGAGACAGCAAAAAAAAAAAAAAAGGAAAATTCAGTGGTTGCCGGAGGTTAGGAAGGAGAGAGAGGGACAAATAGGCAGATTTCAGAGGCTTTGTAGGGCAATAATACTACCGTGTATGGAACTGTAATGGTGGATATATGTCATATATTTTTCCAGATCAATGGAAACTAAAACACTAACAGCCACTCCTAATGTAAACTATGGAATTTGAGTGATAATGAGAGATCAATGTAGATTTATTAATTTTAGCAAATGTATTGCTCTGATGGGTGATGTTGAATGAAGAAGCTGTGCATACATGGGGGAATGGAATATGTGGCAACTGTGTACTTTCTGCTCCATTCTTTAAGAAAGTATTTTTTTCAAAAGTGGCCTCTTTGTTTATCAATTGAAGTGTTTTTTGTTTTTTTTTTTTAAAACAAAGATTGTCTCTAAGACTTCTCAGTAGATACAGACAACAAAAGGAGGGAAAAACAGCTTCAAAAATCCATTGTCCAAATTCATTAACATCAGTCCTTCAGCACTGAGGGATTTTCAGGCAAATCTCAGTTCTGTTAGAATTGAGAATAACAGTAGATTACTAGCAAAATTCATATCCTCATGTTTATAGACAAAACACATTTTACTGTATAAATTAATCAAATATCTTGAATCAAACAATGTGCTTCAACCAAGTAACAAGTCTGAGAAAGAGTATGAGGTTGCCAGTCAGCACTAATGACCCTCTACTATTTAATTCACTTTATAAATTTGCATTACAGAGCCTTGGAGTTTGCAATCTAATTTCATATTGGAAGTCATGGCAAAATTAACCATATCAAGCTTTGATCTGCCTCTGTTCAGTTCCTTGCATTTCTGAGGTCAAAATTCTGAAGAGATGAGTGCCTTGAGCTAAATAGTTTGATTAGACCTAAATATAAGATCTTAATTTCTTACTATCATGGAGAGTTAGCTATCAAAGCAAATGAATGAGTTTCATTTTCAGTTGACTTCTGCAGAGACACTTACCTGTAGATGAGCTCCTCCCCCATCCGCAGACCCAACTGAGAACTCAAACTTCACATTCACTTGCTTTCATCTTTCAGCCACACCTGATTCCCAACTATGGAATATTAAATAGACAACCAAGTGTATGGAGGAAAATCTATTTTAGAATCAAATGCCATATGGGGAGGAAGGAGAAGAAAAAAATTCTTCGAAGGGTGATGTAGCATTCTGTGGCATGGCTCACAGTGGTGTGAAAGGAACACCATATGCCATGTGCTGACTGGTAACTGTTAATTAATGTGTAACAAGAGAGAAAAGTCACCTCTGTCAATAATATGGGTCTGAATTTGTGCAGTGCTACATTTGCTATGTAACCAATTTACTTTTGATAAATGAAAAGTAAGTTTGATCATCATACTAAACCTAGATCTTTAAATTATCATAGTCTTCATGGTGTATCTGATTCTTTAGACTTATTTTCAGAAATAAAAGTGTAAGTTTTCACTAAAATTATCTTCTCTGAACTAAAGAAACCAGTGGCTAGAATATGATACATTTTATTTCCTTAGCAGAGCTTTCTCAGGATGGTTTTGTTTTGTTTTTTGTTTTCTTTATTTCTCAATGTGTGACTTTGGACCTGGAGTCTGGCTGTAAACTTTCTGAAATTCTCATCAGCTGGGCCATCTGCTCCAGCAGGCACCATACACGTTTGCATCTGATCGACCTCCTTGAGTGTGCTCTGTTTCTATTTCCATATCCATCAAATATGCATGAAACTGCATTTTCTTAGCTTATGTGTATTGCTAATTTTCCTGTGGGACAATGCTGTAAAATGCCATAGAAATGTTATCAGGCTATATCTAGCAATCAAACTGTAATTAAATTTATCAGACTTCTTTGGGATCTAGTTAATGGGTAGCATTAATTTCTTTCCTTTAGTTCCAAATTCATTTAGATATTATACAATTTTACACACAAGTACATTTTCAGGTAAGATCAGTCAAATTTATAATGTCTGCTCCAATCTTAGTCTAAATTTAGCTCCTCCCTCTTCTCTTATTTACACAGCATATCTTGGGGTTTTAAATTTTGTTAAAACTGAGATTCATGATAGATACTTAGTCATTCCTTCAATGTTTTTTGTTTGTTTGTTTGTTTTTCAGTAAAGAAGTGATTTTCTGGTGTGCAAAAGAATTTTAGAGCAAGAGAATACTTTCTGAGATCTGTAATGGAAACTCTTGAACTCACGCTGGTTAATCACTTTTATTTTGTCTTCACTTGCTATCTTTAGCAGAGATGGTCTTAAATCTTGTCTTTAGACCTCTTCGAGGTTGTTCGTGTGGCCTCCTGTCTGAAATCTTCCATTATGTTTACCAAGTTGTGTTGTTACTTTTTTCCTTTTTGCAAAAGTTAAACTATTGTTTTATTGACTATGAGTTCAGGAAGTTTATATTTTCCACCTTTTTATTTTTTTTCCTGAGGACAACAATTGATCAGAGAATCACAAAATGATGTTCTAACTCTTTTTGTCCTGATTGTCCAAATGGGCAATTTCTGTAATCTTAGACTTTTGACTCACTGTACTATTGATTGTTTCAAAATAACTGTTGGATGGGAGTTGCAACCTCAGTCACTGCAGAAGTATTTCTTAACTTGAATTTAGCAATCTTGTTTTGAGTTTGGCAGTGGAATTGAAAGACATCTCTACCTTCCCTCAGAAAGTATGGCTTACAACTGGTTCATTTGTTCTAGCAAAAGGAGGTAATATTTTATGAAATAGCAAAGTTAAATGTGCTGAATTGGAAATGATTCTAGCAGTACTACACGGTATAATGCTAAGCTGCATTACTGAAAAGAAACCTGCAGACCAAAATTGCTTATCATCTTTTATATTTATAAATTCTTTTATGCGACTGATTTACTGTGGCTTTTGCTATTTATGCTCATTCAGTTTCTAAATGTCTGGAACCTGGAATGGGGCTGATGAGTCACATTAAGCATTCTCATAGTCTGGGAGAGCAAAGATGTAATGGCACACTTAATTGCACTCATTTCACCATTAAGCCTTGTTTCCAGGGGCTCTGCCAGTTGTCAGGTGCACTATATTATAGCCCCACATGGCATGTGACATCTTTGCTACTTGCTGCATCTGGTTAGAACCCTCTAGTAAACGTGGGCAGCTAAGCTGGTGAGAGTGTCCAGGTGTGGGACAATGCCGCCCATGTTAATGACAGAAAGCATTTGAAAAATGACCCTAGAGAATACTTCACATCTGATTAGACAGGAGAACACTTTTGCATATTCAGATGAATGCAATCATATTTCAGAATTGCATAAAATTGATTGATTTTAAGAAATATGAGTATTGGTCAATTATCAAAAGACTTTTTAAAGTAATGACTAAACATAAAGGATGCTGTCAATTTCACAAATTTTCAAGGTAAATACTTCTGGGTAGACTTAGCAAGTGCCGGGTTAATAATCTAGTGGACTTAAATCACTGGCATTTTAATAGGGATTTTTTAATTCACATTTCCTTCTTCCTCTCACTGATGAGAAAATGCTGAGGTATGTACAAATGGTCACTAAAATCTCACAGTGCTTCCTTTTCACACTTCCTCAAATTGAAACTATAACTAGCGCTTTATAAATAAAATAATACACAAATACAGTAGAGTATGGAAATATGGAATTATTACTTCTCTCATATTTACATAGCATATACTATAATACATTATTTTAATAATAATTAATACTAATAAATATACCGTTTTATTCAGAAGAATCTCTATTATCACAACATTTTGTTGTTGTTCAGTCACCAAGTTGTGTCTAATTCTTGGTGAACCCATGGACTGCAGCATGCCAGGCTTCCTTGTCTCTCACCATCTTTTAGAATTTGCCCAAGTTCATGTCCACTGAATCAGTGATGCCATCCAATGATCTAATTTTCTGCCACTCTCTTCTCCTTCTGCATTAAGTTTTTCCCAGCATCAGGGTCTTTTCCAAAGAGTCAGCTGTTCATATCAGGTGGCCAAAGTATTGGAGCTTTAGATTCAGCATCAGTCCTTCCAAAGTGTATTCAGGATTGATTTCCTTTAAGATTGACTAGTTTGATCTCTTTGTTTTTCAAGGGACTCTCAAGATTCTTCTCCAACACCACAGTTTGAAAGCATCAATTCAGTGCTCAGGATTGTTTACTGTCAGCTTTCACATTTGTACATGACTACTGGAAAGACCATAGCCTTGACAATACAGACCTTTGTCGGCAAAGGGACGTCTTTGCTTTTTAACACACTGTCTAGGTTTGTCATAGCTTTTCTGCCAAGAAGCAATTGTCTTCTAATTTCACGGCTCTAGTCACCATCCACAGTGATTTTAAAGCCCAAGAAGAGGAAATCTGCTACTACTTCTGCCTATTTCTCTTCTATTTGCCATGAAGTGATGGAACCAGATGCCATGATCTGAGTTTTTTTAATATTGAGTGTTAAGCTGGCTTTTTCACTCTCCTCCTTCACCTTCAGGAAGAGGCTCAACGTAGTTTACATAATTAAAGTACCTAATGAAAAGAAATTGACTTATGTGGGAAATGAATCAATAGACTACAATTTCTAGTCCATTTTTTCACCTATGTTTTCATGTGAGTTGGTAAATCAATCAGATCAGGTGAGCAATGAAAATAAAGTGAGCTTTGTATTGTTTTGAGGAAAGATTTGAGGGAAAATAAAGGATTGTTGGCAGCCAGCTGTTTTCCATCTTCATCAAGGAATGAACAAGAAAAAAAAGGTTTAAATTACAATGGGAAGAATTAAAGCTAAATAATATAACACGGGCCACAAAAGTAGTAAAACACAAGGAACAGCAAGCAGAGGAAATCTTGGAACTTTATTCTTTTTTCCTGAAAAGAAATTCTTTTTCAGGCTCTCTTTTTTGCTTTAATGTTAGTATCAATAGGCCCTATCAGACCCTTAACATATTAATATAACTTTAAACCAACTATATGATGAAACTGATGGAAATCAAATAATAGTGATATGAGGTAAAATATAATGCCCTTTAAAGAGACTATTCTGCTTTGATATGAGACTTTTTATCAGGAAGGCAGAAAATTGAGTTTTAATGAAAATTATTTTCGACTCTCCATTAAAGAGTAATGACATTTTCAAGAAGTTTTAGAATCTATAAATAAAAATATATACTTTAAGTTAATTATTATTAAAATCTACATTTAAAAAAATATAGGTTATTAAAACCTACATTTAATCCATTGCAAAGTGTTAGAATGGTTAAACACTTTCTAATATCATACACAAAAATAAACTCAAAATGGATTAAAGATCTAAACATAAGACAAGAAACTATAAAACTCCTAGAGGAGAACAAAGGCAAAACAGTCTCTGACATAAATCACAGCAGGATCCTTTATGATCCACCTCCCAGAATACTGGAAATAAAAGCAAAAATAAACAAATGGGATCTAATTAAAATTAAAAGATTCTTCACAACAAAGGAAACTATAAGCAAGGTGAAAAGACAGCCTTCAGAAAGGGAGAAAATAATAGCAAATGAAGCAACTGACAAACAACAAATCTCAAAAATATACAAGCAACTTATGGAGCTCAATTCCAGAAAAATAAATGACCCAATCAAAAAATGGGCCAAAGAACTAAATAGACATTTCTCCAAAGAAGACATACGAATGGCTAACAAACACATGAAAAGATGCTCAACATCACTCACTATCAGAGAAATGCAAATCAAAACCATGATGAGGTACCATCTCATACCAGTCAGAATGGCTCCGATCCAAAAGTCAACAAGCAATAAATGCTGGAGAGAGTGTGGAAAAAGGGAACCCTCTTTCACT
>SJYA01001578.1:0-31043 GCA_006410615.1 Neotragus moschatus | reverse complement strand
AGAGTGAAGTAAGCCAGAAAGAAAAGCACCAATACAGTATACTAACACATATATATGGAATTTAGAAAGATGGTAACGTTAAACCTGTATGCGGGACAGCAAAAGAGACACAGATGTATAAAACAGCCTTTTGGACTCTGTGGGAGAGGGAGAGGGTGGGATGATTTGGGAGAGTGGCATTGTAACATGTATGATATCATAAGTGAAACGAATCGCTGGTCTAGGTTCGATGCAGGATGCAGGATGCTTGGGACTGATGCATGGGGATGATCCAGGGAGATGGTGTGGGGTGGGAGGGGGGAGAGGGGGTCGGGATTAGGAGCTCATATACACTGGCTGATTCATGTCAATGTATGGCAAAACGAATACAGTATTGTAAAGCAAAACAAACTAAAAAATAAAAATTAAAAAAGAAAAGTCTTAGCAATTTAAATGAGCATCGTACTGCTGCTGCTAAGTCGATTCAGTCGTGTCCGACTCTGTGAGATCCCATAGACTGCAGCCCACCAGGCTCCCCCATCCCTGGGATTCTCTAGGCAAGAACACTGGAGTGGGTTGCCATTTCCTTCTCCCATGCATGAAACTGAAAAGTGAAAGGGAAGTCGCTCAGTCGTGTCTGACTCTTCACGACCCCATAGACTGCAGCCTACCAGGTTCCTCCGTCCATGGGATTCTCCAGGCAAGAGTACTGGAGTGGGGTGCCATTGCCTTCTCTGTGCTAGCATACCCCAAAATACAGACATGTCTGCTTTCAGGGGCTGTTACGTACAGATGTGTTTTGTAAAATAGAAATGAGTTTCTTATGAGCACATTATTATAATTTGTTATAATGTCCAGTGTATTTTTAATAATATCCAGTGTATTTAAAGAAAAAAAAAATTGGCTGCACAGCATGTGGGCTCCTAGTTCTCTGACCAAGGATGGAACCTGTGTCCCCCCTGCTCTGGAAGCCTGGAGTCTTAACCACAGAGAAGCAGAGAAGTCCCCATGTCCAGGTACTTTTGAATGTCGCAATACTTTTAGGTTGGGTTTAATCAAATTGTAAAATAATCTACAACCACAAAATATAACAATTATTGGTCCTTGTGCCTTTATCCCAATTTCTTCCCTTCCCCTTTTCTTTCAAATAGAACAAATGTCAGTAAATATATTTAGTTTGGGTTTCTCACTACACTCAATGCTGAGAATACAGAGATAATAAAAGTTTAATTTCCAAAAGTTCACAGTCTGATGGAGGAGACATGCAAATGAACTATGAGAATGCAGTAAGGTAAATGCTATGAAATTCACAAATCTACATTGTCCTGGATTTTGCAGAAAAGCAAGTAGTACCTACTACTAAGGGATATCCATGAAGTGGGGAACATGAGTCTCTAATTAGAAACTATATTGTTAGTATGTGGATTTAGAAGCAGGAGATGATTTCTCTGTGATTAGATTAGAAGCTGCCTAGCTCATCTCTCCTGGCATCAAGGCCACAGAGAAGAAAAGGGAACCCAGTGGAACAAAGACAGGTTTGGGAGGAGGTGAAGGCTTAGATGCAACCTCTGAGGTCTGTTTGGGAACTCCCACTTTTCCTTCTATCAGCCTCCAACAGCAATCATTTTTATTGTGGCATAAAAATGGAAATATTCTCCCTTCATCTTCCCTTTTTTTGTTATATAAGTAGCGTATGTTCGCTATGAAAATAAAATCTTAGCAATAAAATTAAGTCAAAAAGGAGGAATAAAAGCTCAATGTTCTACATCTTAATCTAAGCACAAGAAAACAGTAATTTATGTCTCCCACAGTCCCTACAGGTTTGTCTTGATGGTTTTGACCAGAGTTTCATTTGTCCTTGGGCCACTGCTAGACAGAAAGTTGTTTCAGAGCTTCTCTCTGTCCTCTCATACCTGAGGAAAGCACACAGTCCTCATGAGGCTTTCTAAGAGATTTTGCTGCTAGCAACAATGGGCAAGAGAAACATTAAATGCAAAGGGAAAGTTTAAAATTGTCGAAAAATCTAACTCTGCAAAAGTGGTTCTGCTCTTCAACTTGCTGTATGACTTTGGGCAAAATATTAATTTAATCATGTATTAAAAAAAAAAAGACTAAAGAAAAGATTTGACCAGATATTGTAAAACAGTACTTCCAAGCTCATATAATTCTATTCATTGGAATATGAATAAATTAGTCCCAAATTTCATTAAAAAAAAAAAAAAGAAAGAAAGAAACAACTTTTACTGAGGCCCTAACCTGGCTCCTCTGAGCATTTTTATTACCAGGATTTAGTGCTCATGAGTTCTTCTCCAGGATGTGGCAAAACGTGGTGATATTTGTCATTCCATCTGATGACAAGTTTATGCAGTTTCTCTAGCTGGCTGGATGAATACCTGTATTGGTGTTTTGTGTGTCCAGACTGGAGATGTATTCTGAGTAAAGTGCTCTTTGCAAAAGAGAACCCCCCCTTTTTTTTTTTCCTGTTAATAGTGTAGAAACATCTTTAGTCCCTAAAGCCACCAAATATGCTCTACAGTCAGGAAGGTTGCCTTCTCTCTAACCCTTCCTCTTACCCCATATCTTCCTTATTTTACTTGGAACCTTTCAGAGGTAAAAGAAAACACACTAAGATGAAATCCTACAAAGCTCTACAGATGAGTCACTAAATAGAAAGAAACAAAGTCAGTGCTAGAAAAAAGAAGGGGAGAAAGACTCAACCTCTAGTTGTGGAGAAAAAGAAAACATCTCTGGTTGAGGAAAATCATGTATAAAGCAGAGAATATGAGAGTTAAAAACTGCCTGTAATGTGCAATTATATGCTATCTAGAAACCTCATTTTCAAGAGTTGTAGAACAAAAATAAAATCACAGTGAATGGCTATTTCATAGTTTTCATACAGTTCTTATTGTGCTTTGAAATTATAGATGGATAGAACATATTTTTCAGATAAGGGATCTGAGAGGACTCTCAGAGACTGGTTCCTGCTGTTGAGGAATATGCCAGCTTCAAAACTAGATGACACAGGCCCACTGCCAGCCATTTGGCAGCAGCTTCTGTTCTCTTGGACTTCCCTGGTGGCTCAGTCGGTAAAGTATCTGTCTACAATGCGGAAGACCTGGGTTCCATCCCTGGGTCCAGAAGATCCGCTAGAGAAGGAAATGGCAATCCACTCCAGTACTATTGCCTGGAAAATCCCATGGACAGAGGAGCCTGGTAGGCTACAGTCCATGGGGTCGCAAGGAGTAGGACACGATTGAGCAACTTCACTTTCCTTTCCTTTCCTTTTCTATTCTCTTAGCAGGATCGATAACTCCCTTGAATGAAAGTCACCAAATGATGGTTCAACTAAAATATTTTTACCACTGGCTTGCCTAAAATGTCAACCTATGTTCTATTTTGTGATAGTTATTTTGTTTTAAGTAGAAGGGAGCACGAGTTACAAAATGACCAGAGACTAATATCCCAGTTTTAATATTTACTTCCTCTGAGTCAGGAAGACCCCCTGGAGAAGGGATAGGCTACCCACTCCAGTATTCTAGGGCTTCCCTTGTGGCTCAGCTGTAAAGAATCTATCTGCAATGCACAAGACCTGGGTTTGATCCCTGGGTTGGGAAGATCCCCTGGAGAAGGGAAAGACTACCCACGCCAGTATTCTGGCCTGGAGAATGCCATGGTCTGTATAGCCCATGGGGTCGCAAACAGTCAGAGAAGACTGAGTGACCTTCACTTTCACTTTTCACTTTCCTCTGAGATTATGAAAAAAGTTACTCTACCTGTCTTAGGCTTGCTTTCTTCACCATAGAATGGAAATATTAAATACCTATTTTCAAGGATGATTTTGAAGATTATATTTAATATAAATAAAATTCCTAATACCGCATCTGACAATAAATATTATGTAGCATTATTTATCTATTTTCCAGTATGTCACATTGTTATTCTAAGTTTCCATTTATGATGCTAAAGTTAGCTCCATGTCAACATTTTAAAAAATATATTATCCATTACCTTTTTATCTTGAATGTATTCATAAAATTACTTATCTAAAGGGTTCTATCTAACCTAAAGGCCCGGAGATTACAGGATACTCAAACTTTAACCCTTAATGTAGAGAATGACATATGGAGGGAAAGTATCTACCATGAAATTCAGAGCTGGTAACATTATGCAGTGGAGAAATACCCAGGAGTTGATTCAAGAATGTTGACTATAGGAGTAATGAAATAAGTGGAAATGAGGTGAAATTGAGGTCAAGATTTCTGATATTTCATTTGAGTTAAATTTCACCATGCAAGATGATCTCAGAGCTTCCTTAATGATTATGGCAGTGAATATGAAAACACCTTCCAGGATAATCAAGAGCTAAGGTGACAGCTTTTAATTTTGTGGGAGACAAAACAAGCAGAGAGTGGAAAACTGATGAAAGAACAAAGTGAGCAGGGATGAGCTTTTAAAATACCATAAGCTGAAAGTGAAATGAAAATTCAGCAAAATAAATCATCTTGTATAGATACTCCTTATGCCTTGGGCTTCTCATTGCATGGGATATGGATTTCAAAAAAAAGTATCCTGAAAGAGAAAAGATTGATGCTTCCAGACAGTCATAAACCTTACTTACACTTAGAAGTCTTTTAACATCATTCAGTTGCTAAATTGTGTCCAACTCTTTGAAATCCCATAGATAGCAGCATTCCAGGCTCCTCTGTCCTGCACTATCTCCCAGAGTCGGCTCAAATTCATGCCCATTGATTTGGTGATGCTATCTAACCATGCTACTTAATCATCTCATCCTCTGCCATCCCCTTCTCCTTTTGCTTTCAATCTTTCCCAGCATCAGGGGCTTTTCCAAAGAGTCATCTCTTCACATCAGGTGGCCAAAGTATTGGAGCTTCAGCTATAGCAATAGTCCTTCCAATGAATTTTCAGGGTTGATTTGTTTAGAATTAACTGGTTTGATCTCTCAACTCAAGGGACTCTCAAGCGTTTTCTCCAGCACCACAATTCAAAAGCATCAGTTCTTAGCACTCAGCCTTCTTTATGGTCCAAATCTCATATCTCTTCATGACTACTGGGAAAAATCATAGCTTTGACTATACAGACCTTTCTTGGAAAAGCACTTTCTTTTAATGTTACCTCCTTTGTATTTTGTATTCAAACCAGTCAGAGGACCAGCCAGGATGCAAAGGAAAGGACATAATTCTCTTTCTTTTGCTGGGAGGAGCAGCATGCTTGTGCAAAGAGGAATATAATTATTTGCAACCATATCTGGGCCCTAGCTGCTACAAGGTAACAGAGATTGTAGACATTTCATGAGAATTTATTTTTCAATAATTCATTCTCAAGTTTCCACTTTTTGTTTAATGCTTTGCTTAATCATTTGTTCATAGTAAGGATTTTAGATGAGGACCAAAACCCTCTCCTTCACTAATTAACGACAAGGGAGGAGTATTCCAAAAACTTTTCTTAAAACAGTATTAAAACTTACATAATAATCTTCTGGCATGGTCTTTAAGTAATATGAATTCTTGAACTCAACACATTTGAACATGACCTTCAGGTCATGCTAAAGAAACTGGCATTTTAAATAATGCACACTAGGTATCTATGATAAAAAAAATATTGCTAGAAAGATACAATTTCTGTCTTTGGTCTAAAATAGGACAAAATCTTTGGGGAATGATGGCTGTTCTGTACATTAAAAGCTTGAATAGATATTTCAGTCAGCATGTGTTGAATAGCAAGAATCAAGTTCTAGAAACTAGGCAGAACAATGCTTTCTTAGAAGCAAGCCCATCAGCCTGGAGAACAAACAATTAAGAGAAAAGAAGATATGATGAGACTAGATTCATCAACTTAAAGTCTAGAAGTGGACAGATTGTGAAAAATTTGAATAGCCTACTAAACAATGAGCTTTATCTTGAAGGTAAAGTGTAATCATTACAAGATTTTAACAGGAAGTATCATTCAGAAGTATGATTTCGAAAGGTTATTGGGCCTACATTTTAGGTAATGGATTAGAGACACAGGATCTAGTAAAAGGGAACGTCAGTAAAGAAAATGAGAATGAATAACAGCACAAACTCAGGTAGTGAGCCATGTGGGTGAAGTAATTAAACCATTAAAGTTGCTTACATGGGAATAAATCAACTTCCTTCTAGAAAGATTTGCACTTCCACTAATGGTTCTACAAGGGCATCCATCCAGTCCTGAAACACAGGTGAATATATATAATACACGCTCATTGACAATCTCTAGGAAACATTCTCTTTGTTGCCAGGTTTTATGAACAATTAGGTACATAGGCATCAAATACATTTCTAAAGGAGAACACTTTTTCCTTCTGCCACACATCCAAAGGAACATCAGGTGTCACTTGTTCTGGGAAGGATACAAAGCCTAAGTTTTCAGCTCATTTTTTAGATGGGACAAGCCACACCCCATGTGTTTCAGCATTTTTCTTATTCTTTTTATGGAACTTTATGAGGTACAACCATAAAGTAATGGTTTTCTTATGTGGCTCGTAAACTTAACTCTGAAGGCAATTCCAGAACGGATTCAACACAGTTCTGAGCTGTGGAAGCTCTGCTAAAACAGAGGGGAACCTCCTCAGACGATTACTTTGAAGAGGACAACCCTTGTTAGAATCTGTTTCTCTGATATGCTGATTTTAAAAGCATCCTTCTTTTTATCTTGACCCTTGCATGCCCACTGATGTTTTCTAAGCATCCTATGAGAGTTTGTTAACTGCTTATAGTTATGCCTTATTTTAAAGAAAAAGAGTTATATTAGGGAATCTACTTCTTTGCTTTCTGGGAAAGACAACTAGGTTTCTGTCTGGAGGGCTTTTGACAACTTCTGTATCCCTGATGGACACATAGCAGGCCTGGGGCTCATTTGCTCACCTAGGAGAACAGAATGCAGGTGAGGCAGACACATGGGATCTCAAAATGCTAAAGGCAAAGAGCAAGAGCCAAACGAATCTTGAAACAGTCTCAGCAACGTGAAATATATGCTGACTCCAAATGTGCATTTCTATTCTTTAAAAATGCAGCAGTCCTGATCCCGGAAGAAAGTTAAAGAAATCAGACAATTTTTGTTGAATTGTGGAGGGTATATCCACAAAGCCATTAAATCTGAGCATAGCTCTAAGCCTTTGCTTCCTCTTATCCTACAAACAAACAAACAAACACATAACGATAGAAATGTTCTTTCTTCCTCCTCCTTGCTCTAAACTGTCATTCTCTCACACACCCAGGAGAGATTGCAGGCATTACCAACATCGTTATTCTCTCTTCCCAAATGCCTTAGGGTCCTGCTTTCATCAAGCAAGTCCTAACTTTCAACAAGAGTGGTCCCTTCCCAACCAAATGACAGGATTCACAAGCAACTTTGATATTTCAAAAGGATGGGAGCCAGATTCTATCAAAAAGGATCCACTGCAAAAGTAATCAAGCTCCAATCCTTGTTATTACAAGCTCCAAAAGAAACTTCTGAATTTTACCCTGAAATTCTGATCTTAAGTAGTACTGCCAGCTTCTGTAGAGCACAGTGTCTGTGTTCCGTAAAGGTACTATGTCTTCTGGAGTCTGTGGGTGTCCACTAGAACTAATGCAGCCACCCATTGGTGATAATCTTCGGTGCCTAAAAGCATGCACCCATCCATACCCTTTTGCTATGCTCCTGGTAAAACTGAGTTTTGCACTAGAAAGTTATTGATAGTAATTACAATGAATTATGTATAGACTGAGAAGAGTGCTGTCAGGAATCAGAATTTTTACAAGCAAAAGTAGGAATGTTAGTGTTAGTCACTCAGATGTGTTTGACTCTGCGTCCCCATGGACTGTAGCCTGCCAAGCTCCTCTGTCCATGGGATTCTCAATGCAAGAACACTGGAGTGGGTAGCCATCCCCTTCTTCAGGAGATCTTCCTGACCCAGTGATCAAACCTGAGTCTCCTGCATTGCAAGCAGATTTGACACCATCTGAGCCACCAGAGAAGCACAAAGTAGGTATACATCAATGTATATATAGAGTAGTGTTCTTGCCTGGAGAATCCCAGGGACGGGGGAGCCTGGTGGGCTGCCATCTATGGGGTCACACAGAGTCAGACACAACTGAAGCGACTTAGTAGTAGTAGTAGTAGAAGTAAGCTAGCAAGAAGTATACATTAATGAAAGGTGGATTAAGATTTGCCAGGAAATGAGACCTTTGTTCAAAACACTCCTTTACCTTTTTGCTATAAAATGAGATATTTATATGATAAAATGAGATATTCCATGCTGGGAGATGTGAGGAAGTAGATACAAGTAAAGCCAGTAGTCTGCTTGTAACGGAGTAATTTAAATATTGTATCTTTTAAACATACACTCTAATTTTTATGAGTCTGCATTTATTTCTTAGTATAAAAACCAAGTTTCCTGTCTACTTGTAATTTTAAGCTTAGATTCACAGGGGGCATAAATATAAATGTAACAGACACGTATACCAGTACAGACTTCCCATTCCCCAATTTATCTGATAGAAAATCTAGTTAAGTACTTTGAAATGCAAGTATTACATAAGTTTGAGACATATTTTTTTCCCAAGGACTGGAAGAAATTGTCAAAATAACAAATCTTGTAAGATAGGCTAGGCAGTGTTTCTAGGGCACGTTTATGGGGCAAAAGCACACTATTTTGGATGTTTTCAAATGGTAAATCTATTGCTAACAAAGGGCATGTCAATGATACCCTTTGTTATCAAAAACTTTATTCAATATAGAATCGTCTTCCATGATTGGGCTTCTTCTTGCCTACCTCATTTTGAGGGCTAAACTAAAGATACCTAGAGGGCCTATCTCCCTGAGATGTGGTTCTCTCAGGCAGAGGTTTTTATATATATATATATATATATAATTATGCATTTATTAACTTATTTGAGGCTGTGTTGGGTCTTTACTGCTGAATGGATATTATTCTAGTTGTGATGAGATGGGGGCTATTCTTTGTTGCAGTGAGAAGCTTCTGGTTGTGGTGGCTTCTCTTGCTGCAGAGCGTGGGCTCTAGGGCACGGGCCTTCAGTAGATGTGGTGTGTGGGCTCAGTATTTGCAGTTACCAAGGTCTATAGCACAGGTTCAATAGTTGTGACTCATGGGCTTCATTGCTCTGCAGGAAGTGGGATCTTCCCACATCAGAGGTTGAACCCATGTCTCCTGCATTGCCAGGCAGATTCTTGACCACTGAGCCCCCACAGAGGTTCAGTCAGAGGCTATAGTACATGTGGTTGGTGTCTCTGTATTTCCAGAGAGTTTACAGTCTGATGCCAGACTGCTCAGGTTTGAATGTGACTCTGGCACTTAGTAGTCCTGAGAGGAAAAAAGGCAAGTTCTTTAACCTTTCTCTGTCTAGTTTTTTCAACCGAGGATAATACTGAATCTATCTTGAAAGGTTGTTACAAGGAATAAATCACATAGTATAAATGAAGGACTTCAACTCTGAGTAACACTTAAATGAAAGTATTTGCACACCTATACACACTTACTCATATATGCTTGCTTACACACATAAACATATGCATATATGTACATATGTCTGTGAGCAAGTGTGATGCTGCTAGTGACAAAGCTTCTTTATCTATAGAGGGTATTTTATGCATCTGGTATGTGAAAAAGTGGCCTAATAAAGAAATCTGTGTTCTTGAGAATATCTGGAATACATACAGCACATCATAAGTAGTACCGTTTCCCCTTGTTTGCTCTTAGTTACTATTGTGCTGTTCCGGTGCCAAGAAAAGCCACATTTTATCACTATTCCAGGTTGAAATTGTTCAAAGAGCTTTGCTCCCTACGATTTTCTAACCTAGGTATCATTTTTTCTAGATAATTGGAAAAGTATAGGCTACATTTCAGATGATGAGCAAGATTTTGCCTCCTTATGAGTCACTTTCAGAATCATTAAGACATTTAGAGATGGAGATGATATTTTATCAGAAAAATATTAATCAATGTCTTATACTTTTTTAATGAAAATCCTTCTCACTATTTTCTATCACTCTTCTTTTAAAGGCTCTACAAATATTTATTGAGGATCAATTAAGATACAATCATTCTGATGGATAATGAAAGTTCAAAAATGAAACACTTAGTCTCTTCCATCTCTGAGATGTAGAGAGCAATAACATAATGCAGTGATTATTGCAGTGTGACTGTGTTCCTTAGAGTACTGATCACATGATGCCTGAGAAATAAGTCTCAGCATCACATTACTTAAAACACTAGAAAGTATCCAGTGGAACTTGACCAGTTGTGCACTTGTAAATAAGAGTGCTTTGGAATAACTCTGTACAATATGTGATACCAAAGTACCTGTGGTAAAATAAGTTGCCAAACTTCTGTTTAGATAATCTTGTGATTACTTATTCATAGAAGTTAGCAATGCTCAATTAATTTATATTTGTTTTCATCTCCTAAAACTTGCTTTCATTGAATGAATAGCAATATATCTCTTATACTTAGAGGCTTGATTTTTTAAGAGACCATGTTCACAAACATATCACCACTCCCTTTTAAGGTAAGGTATTAGACAGGAAAATAATTTTTGATCCTGCAATGTTTCTGTTCTATTTTAAATTGTCTATTTTGCAAACTCTCATTTTTAACTTTTAAAATAATAGTTTCCTATAGGAAATCTCATTTAGTTTTTGAAAGCTACTCCATAAACATTGAAGGGCTGTTGTGTAGTTAGTACAAAACTGAAAATATACACAAGGGCAATTGCTAAGTTTCATTACTTTCCTTGCTTCACAATTTAGTGACTCTGTAAAATGGATCTCTATCAACAGTTTTTTGTTCATCATTTTAGAAATCATCTAGGAAATAACTCACACACGAAATTATTAAACATAGCTGATCAGAATGTGTGTGTGCTCAGTAGTGTCTGACTCCTTGCGATCCCATGGACTGTAGCCCACTAAGGCTCCCCTTTTCATGGAATTTTCCAGTCAAGAATACTGGAGAGGGTTGTTATTTCCTTCTTCATGGGATCTTCCCAACTCAGAGATGGAACCTGCCTCTCCTGGGTCTCCTGCATTGCAGGAGGATTCTTTTCCACTGAGCCACTTGGGAAGTCCCAAAACATAGTTGATAGTATATTTTAAATATGATTCTACATTTTTGTACTGAACATCATATGGACATTTGTCCATGAGTTAGAATAAGAGAGAGTGCCTCATTCGTTTTAAAGTTCACACAGTGTAGGAGGACATACCTTAGGGTGATCCTGGATAAATGGTGCCCTCATGCCATCTACTGTGCTTGACTATAGGCAGAACTTGCTTCTAACCAATAGAATATGTAAATGTGATAGGATGAAACTGCCTTGGTCAGGTTCCATTATGTGGCAAAGGTGAAGGAATGGTGCACCATAGTTAAATCCCTTAGTATAAGATTGTCTCTCAGAAGGCTGAAGTAAGAGAGAGTTCCTATTCTGGCTCTGAAGAAGTAAGCCGTGGTGCTGTGAAAGGCTTGTGGAGGAGGGTACATGATAAGNGAATGGTGCACCATAGTTAAATCCCTTAGTATAAGATTGTCTCTCAGAAGGCTGAAGTAAGAGAGAGTTCCTATTCTGGCTCTGAAGAAGTAAGCCGTGGTGCTGTGAAAGGCTTGTGGAGGAGGGTACATGATAAGTACCTGAGAGCTGTCCTGAGAGCCTGGCGAGGTCTCTGACAACAGATAGCAAAAAGCCACAGGCCCCACTGCTGCAGCTGTGAGAAAATTACTTCTGTCCATGATGCAAATGAACTTGGAAGCAGATTATTTCCCATCAAGGCTCCAGATAAGAACAAAGCTCTTGGGCCTCAGCACCCTCCTGGGAAAGAACACTTCCACAGGAAGAGTTCAGATCAGATCAGATCAGATCAGATGAGATCAGATCAGTCACTTAGTCATATCCGACTCTTTGCGACCCCATGAATTGCAGCACGCCAGGCATCCCTGTCCATCACCAACTCCCAGAGTTCACTCAAAAAGAGTTGATAAACCACAAAGCTGGAGCCACGCTTGAGTCCTAAGTATCAGAGCAGCAAAAGAAAGACAAGAAAACAAACCAACCAACCTTGTGAGTAACAAAGACAATGGGGAAGGTTATGCAGGGTTAAGGGCAGGGAGTTTGTGGGAAATCTCAGTACTTTTNAAAGAGTTGATAAACCACAAAGCTGGAGCCACGCTTGAGTCCTAAGTATCAGAGCAGCAAAAGAAAGACAAGAAAACAAACCAACCAACCTTGTGAGTAACAAAGACAATGGGGAAGGTTATGCAGGGTTAAGGGCAGGGAGTTTGTGGGAAATCTCAGTACTTTTCTCTCAATTTTGTGCTAAACTTAACATTGATCTTTAAAAAAAACTAATTGTAAGGGTGGCTATTGACTGAAAAGTCTTGAACTAACTTTCCGAAAGATTGAAATTTTTGTATTTCCATGCTAAAACAAAACTCATTGAATCATGTGTTAAGGTCTATGCATTTGTTTAGATGTAATTGTATCCTTAAATGAATGATGAAAATAGGGAAGCTGAAAAAACAAAGAAACACACAAATAAAACACACCTTTGCAGACGCTTTGACTGTAGCCTTATGAGACCCTAAGCAGATAATTCAGCAAAGCCATGTCTGCACTCCTGACTCACAGAAACCGTAAGATAAGAAATCAGTTTTAAGCCACAGAATGTGCATCATATTTTTACAGTAATGGCTNCATGGAATTTTCCAGTCAAGAATACTGGAGAGGGTTGTTATTTCCTTCTTCATGGGATCTTCCCAACTCAGAGATGGAACCTGCCTCTCCTGGGTCTCCTGCATTGCAGGAGGATTCTTTTCCACTGAGCCACTTGGGAAGTCCCAAAACATAGTTGATAGTATATTTTAAATATGATTCTACATTTTTGTACTGAACATCATATGGACATTTGTCCATGAGTTAGAATAAGAGAGAGTGCCTCATTCGTTTTAAAGTTCACACAGTGTAGGAGGACATACCTTAGGGTGATCCTGGATAAATGGTGCCCTCATGCCATCTACTGTGCTTGACTATAGGCAGAACTTGCTTCTAACCAATAGAATATGTAAATGTGATAGGATGAAACTGCCTTGGTCAGGTTCCATTATGTGGCAAAGGTGAAGGAATGGTGCACCATAGTTAAATCCCTTAGTATAAGATTGTCTCTCAGAAGGCTGAAGTAAGAGAGAGTTCCTATTCTGGCTCTGAAGAAGTAAGCCGTGGTGCTGTGAAAGGCTTGTGGAGGAGGGTACATGATAAGTACCTGAGAGCTGTCCTGAGAGCCTGGCGAGGTCTCTGACAACAGATAGCAAAAAGCCACAGGCCCCACTGCTGCAGCTGTGAGAAAATTACTTCTGTCCATGATGCAAATGAACTTGGAAGCAGATTATTTCCCATCAAGGCTCCAGATAAGAACAAAGCTCTTGGGCCTCAGCACCCTCCTGGGAAAGAACACTTCCACAGGAAGAGTTCAGATCAGATCAGATCAGATCAGATGAGATCAGATCAGTCACTTAGTCATATCCGACTCTTTGCGACCCCATGAATTGCAGCACGCCAGGCATCCCTGTCCATCACCAACTCCCAGAGTTCACTCAAAAAGAGTTGATAAACCACAAAGCTGGAGCCACGCTTGAGTCCTAAGTATCAGAGCAGCAAAAGAAAGACAAGAAAACAAACCAACCAACCTTGTGAGTAACAAAGACAATGGGGAAGGTTATGCAGGGTTAAGGGCAGGGAGTTTGTGGGAAATCTCAGTACTTTTCTCTCAATTTTGTGCTAAACTTAACATTGATCTTTAAAAAAAACTAATTGTAAGGGTGGCTATTGACTGAAAAGTCTTGAACTAACTTTCCGAAAGATTGAAATTTTTGTATTTCCATGCTAAAACAAAACTCATTGAATCATGTGTTAAGGTCTATGCATTTGTTTAGATGTAATTGTATCCTTAAATGAATGATGAAAATAGGGAAGCTGAAAAAACAAAGAAACACACAAATAAAACACACCTTTGCAGACGCTTTGACTGTAGCCTTATGAGACCCTAAGCAGATAATTCAGCAAAGCCATGTCTGCACTCCTGACTCACAGAAACCGTAAGATAAGAAATCAGTTTTAAGCCACAGAATGTGCATCATATTTTTACAGTAATGGCTTTAATATATTTAGTGTATTATCAATTGACTTTTTTTATCTTTTTGAACTTTGAGGGTGAGCAGAAAGTTGAATTAATGAAACTCCTTGTTTTGTGGAATGCTATGACCATTGGTCCAAGGTCCTCTTCCTTTTATATTGCTAAATTTCTTTAAACCATAGCCCTCATTCACATTTTTCTCCCACCAATAGACAACTATTTAAATGAGTTTGATTTAGGTCTATTTTTGTTAGATTGTATTTCTGCCAGTTGTGTACATGCATTTGAAATTGATGTTAGATGTTTGTTGACTATAGGTCTCAAGTCACTGTTCGAAGTAAACATGTTTTATACCATTTCACTTCAGAGCTAAGAGTTAATTTGAGCAGCTCATGTTCAAAAAATAAATCAAATACAAGGTCAGGGTTCAGGTTAAGAGGCAGAAAACAATGAGAGTGAGGTTGTGAGCTGGAGAATTCTACAGGAGCCAAAGTCCTGCTGTTTTGTCTTCAGAGTAGAGCTAGGATACAGGTCAATCTGTCTGGGAGTGGGAAATGATCCATTTAAAACATGAAAGCTATTATTTCCTCAGTGGCTGAAGGATTTCCAAAAATGTCNGAGGTTGTGAGCTGGAGAATTCTACAGGAGCCAAAGTCCTGCTGTTTTGTCTTCAGAGTAGAGCTAGGATACAGGTCAATCTGTCTGGGAGTGGGAAATGATCCATTTAAAACATGAAAGCTATTATTTCCTCAGTGGCTGAAGGATTTCCAAAAATGTCAACTTGGACCTAATTTGGATGCTGCTAGAATGAAAACTATAATACTACAAATGCTATACATAAAGAGGAGAGAAAAATTAGGGTCAAGTATGATCATGAATTGAGTGACTTTATGGAAGTGTCCTCCATATAAAGTTCTGCTCTTTGTATTTAGAAAGTGGACAGAGGGTAGACCACAGGAAAGAGGTTGGGATCTAGGTTTGAAGATNCAAATACAAGGTCAGGGTTCAGGTTAAGAGGCAGAAAACAATGAGAGTGAGGTTGTGAGCTGGAGAATTCCACAGGAGCCAAAGTCCTGCTGTTGTCTTCAGAGTAGAGCTAGGATACAGGTCAATCTGTCTGGGAGTGGGAAATGATCCATTTAAAACATTAAAGCTATTATTTCCTCAGTGGCTGAAGGATTTCTAAAAATGTCAACTTGGACCTAATTTGGGTGCTGCTAGAATGAAAACTATAATACTACAAATGCTACACATAAAGAGGAGAGAAAAGTTAGGGTCAAGTATGATCATGAATTGAGTGACTTTATGGAAGTGTCCTCCATATAAAGTTCGCTCTTTGTATTTAGAAAGTGGACAGAGGGTAGACCACAGGAAAGAGGTTGGGATCTAGGTTTGAAGATATGAGATTGAGTCCCAACAGCCCTCTAAGTGGCTATGATCCCTTGGAGCATGTAGTTTGATCTAAATCTCATTTTCTTTGGGCTTACCTGGTAGCTTAGTGGCAAAGAATTTGCTTGCCAATGCAGGAGACTCAAGTTTAATCCTGGGTCAGGAAGATCCCCCAGAGAAGGAAATGTCAAGCCACTTCAGTATTCTTGCCTGGGAAATCCCATGGATAGAGAAGCCTGGTAGGCTACAGTCGGAGGGGCTGCAAAAGAGTTGGACATGACTTAGCAACCAAGAAACAGCTCATTTTCCTCAGGAGTAAAATTAGAGTTAACCAGATATCGATTTTACAAGCTCATGTAAGAAATTATTCATATAGTTTCTAGTTATAATCATCTCTATCTGTTCTGACATTTTTTTAAATTTTTATCTTGCATTAAATATAATTTGTGTATGAATTTACTGCTGTAGAGAAATACAAGATTCATAAAATAAGCAGCATATGTCCTAGGCTGTAACCACTACAAGGAAAAAAATGTCCATGGATAGATAGTAGCAGAGTAAATGAATTCAAGTCCTTCTTACCATACTCTGTTTTGAAGTCTAATCCAAAGATTTCTTGGTACCATTAAATTTTTTTAAAGTGTTTCTTTTCTTCATTCAATTATTTATTCAACAGTAAGCTTATACTTTTCTCAGGCCTCACAAGCCATGCATATAAATGAAGGTCACCTTTGCCAATACCTTCCTGATTTCCTTTTCCTTTTGGAAAGTTCATTCTTATACTAGTTTCTTTTTGCTATGTAATTTTTGGAAACCCCAGAGGAACACTTACATTTACCAGAAATCTGTATTGGTCATTAGTTTTCAATTCTGCAAAATATTCTAGCGATAGTTCTAGAAATATTAAAGCTACCTTCAGTTTCATTACCTACTCTTGCAGGCAACTCTGTTTCTGCTTACTGATATGTTTCAAATGCAGTCATACTTTTCCACTGTTTCCAGTGCAAATAAAATCAGACTGTATTTTTTTTTAATTTACCAATTGACTTAAAGTAAAACATTACAGCCCAGAAAAGCATCTGTGAACTATTCTCAGATATAACTAAGATTAGAATTTATAGAGCTCTCTCTTGGTCTGTCCCCCAGACCACCACTATTGTGCAATGTCTTTGCCTACCAGTCCAGAAATAGATCCTTCCATTTTGGACCCAGAAACTTTTTCCATTTACAGAACTGAGACTTTTCTGCAGATGTATGTATTTTCCCATATCATGAAGTAGAAACTTATGTATGTTTTCAGAGTAAGCACTTTGAAATTTTTAGAAATATTTGAATCGAGTCTTCTCAGAACACTGTGGTCCTTGAAATTTTTAGAAATATTTGAATTGAGTCTTCTCAGAACACTGTGGTACAATCACCATTAACAAGAACATACTCTCAGATCCTAGGATTATTCCCGTTGCTGTTTAGTTGCTCAGTCGTGTCTGACTCTTTGTGACCCTATGGATTGTATCGTGCCAGGCTTCCCTGTCCATCACCATCTCCCAGAGCTTGCTCAAGCACATGTCTTTAAGTCACTGATATCACCCAACCACCTCATCTTTTTTCATCCCCATATCTGTCTAGGATCACTGTGTGCTCAAATTCCTCACATTAGAGATTCTGAGTCGCCTCTCCTGCTCTTTGCGTGCGTGCTTAGTCACATCAGTCACGTCCAACTCTCTGCGACCCCATAGGCCACGGCCCGCCAGGCTCCTCTGTCCACAGGATTCTCTAGGCAAGAATACTGGAGTGGATTGCCATTTCCTTCTCCAGTGATAAACTATGAAGTGAGTGAAGTGAAGTGTTCATATTTTATTTAGAAAGACAGACATGAGCACAGATGAAGGCCAAGCAACATGTGACTCTGGAAAAGAAACAGTTGTGCTCAGAGGAAAAACTAACTATCCTCAGGGTGTGAGGAATAAAATCTACCCCTGCAAAACATGTGTCTTTGGAAAGATGTAAATTTATTCTAGCCACGGGTAAATGAGATGTCACAAGCCAAGGGAATATCTTGAATAAAATTACAAAGTGTATGTTGCAATTCATGATGTGGGGAAAATGATAATTTGATGCATTTTGTATGTTCAGAAAGTGGCAGCAGAGTCAGTTTAGGGAGAAAAAGTTAAGGATCTCTAAGTTACACTTAGGATCTTGGCTTGTGAACTATAGCTAATGGGAAGATGGACCACAGTCTGCTTGAGTTCAGATTTTACATGCTTGCTAGTCTTCCTTGTAATCAATTATATTTGATGAGAATAAACCATAACACTTTTATTTCTTATATTGATTGTCATAGATAAGTGAGGGAAGACTACGTTGGAGCTATAAGAAATTGCATTGTTTGTCTTTTAATTATAACATTTGAGACACATAGGAATATAAAGAGTAAATAGATAAAAACTATAAGAAATACATTACAAACATAATATCCTTCAAATGCCTGCTTTATCCCTCCTTGATAACACTTTCTTCAATCCTCATCCTGAGATTAAACTAATGTCACTAATTTAAAATTTAAGCTAACTTGAATTTGGTATTTTTTCCCAACATTTATTGACCCTTCCATATGCACAAATATATACATATATGTAGCTGCACACATAAATATGTACATAGATACATATATAATCTGTGGATGGTTTTATAAAGCTTCCCAGGTGGTGCAGTGGTAAAGAATCCTCCTGCCAATTCAAGAGACGCAGGTTTAATCCCTGGGTCGAGAAGATCCCCTGAAGAAGGAAATGGCAACCCATATTGGTATTCTTGTCTGGAAAATTCCATGGAAAGAGGAGTCTGGCTATCTACAGTCCAAGGGGATCACAAAGAGACGAACATGACTGAGCAACTGAGCACACATTACATGTTTTCAAAGTTTTGAGTTATGTGTATTCTTCTACAAACTCTTTTTTGATTTTTCTCAGTATTTAATATGATTCATCCATTTGGATAAATGGTTACGTAACATTTTATGTGCATAAATGGTATGGTACCTAATGGATAAATTTTATATAATAGTTTATTAATTTTCATTGTTATATAGTATGCCATGGTATGATTATTACAAGTTATTTATCTTTNCCAATTCAAGAGACGCAGGTTTAATCCCTGGGTCGAGAAGATCCCCTGAAGAAGGAAATGGCAACCCATACTGGTATTCTTGTCTGGAAAATTCCATGGGAAGAGGAGTCTGGCTATCTACAGTCCGAGGGGATCACAAAGAGACGAACATGACTGAGCAGCTGAGCACACATTACATGTTTTCAAAGTTTTGAGTTATGTGTATTCTTCTAAAAACTCTTTTTTGATTTTTCTCAGTATTTTTTAATATGATTCATCCATTTGGATAAATAGGTACATAACATTTTATGTGCATAAATGGTATGGTACCTAATGGATAAATTTTACNGATCCCCTGAAGAAGGAAATGGCAACCCATATTGGTATTCTTGTCTGGAAAATTCCATGGAAAGAGGAGTCTGGCTATCTACAGTCCAAGGGGATCACAAAGAGACGAACATGACTGAGCAACTGAGCACACATTACATGTTTTCAAAGTTTTGAGTTATGTGTATTCTTCTACAAACTCTTTTTTGATTTTTCTCAGTATTTAATATGATTCATCCATTTGGATAAATGGTTACGTAACATTTTATGTGCATAAATGGTATGGTACCTAATGGATAAATTTTATATAATAGTTTATTAATTTTCATTGTTATATAGTATGCCATGGTATGATTATTACAAGTTATTTATCTTTTCTCCTGTTGGTAGAAATTTGTTTCCTTCCAGTAAGGAAGTTGCTATGAACATTCTTGAAGAGATTTATCTGTACTGCTGGCTGTATTATTTTTTTGCTATATCTTACCAAAATGTATGGATCGTATATAGTGGGTGACTATTTTTAAATCCAATGCACTATAATGCTAGAATAGGAAGACCAATATTTTTCTTAAAATTGTATATTCACATGCATCCATGTCCACAAAGCCTAGAACAAAAGTTAAGATATTGAACAATGGCTTTTAAAGCTACCAAGAGGTTATAATCAAAATTCTATTTTCATTTCATTGAGTGAAATGGGTCACAAGTCCACTTTCCACAATGTAGCTGAAAGCTTATCTTTTTATCAAGCTTACATTTATTTATTTCTAAGATCATTATTTACAATATTCTTAATCAATTATTATCTCATTCTATAGTCAATGAAGTCTAAAGATAGTTAAATGCTTACTGTTTCAGTGGTGACTGTTTAATTTATAAGACAAAGTCTCACCACACATCAAGATTCAAGCTAGTGAGCCTGTAAATTACACATTTATGGTCTATAAAGCCTAAGATGATACAGATTTCAGGGTGTTTTTTATTAAAATATTTCTACAACATCTTTCTACATATAACTAGCCTTTAACTATTATGATGACCATCTGAAATACCTTCTCTGAAGAATAACNAGAGAGCCTGTAAATTACACATTTTTGGTCTATAAAGCCTAAGATGATACAGATTTCAGGGTGTTTTTTATTAAAATATTTCTACAACATCTTTCTACATATAACTAGCCTTTAACTATTATGATGACCATCTGAAATACCTTCTCTGAAGAATAACAACTGCCTGCTATCATTTTTTTCTAGGTAACATTATGAGAACATGGTGAAATATTGCAAGGATCTTCTTCAAATATCTACCACAGGAGATAATTTGACACATGCCACATTTTGGGAAGCATTAATCTTTTCTTTCATATCCCAGAGGGAAAGAAGCTAATGGAAATATTGTGACTAACCTCATCCAAAATGCTCGTTTGATTTTCAGGCACCCACAGCTAAACCACAGAGAGTTAAGCATAAAATGCAGGATTAACTAATCAAAATTCAATAAATATTTAATGAGCAACTTCTTTGCACAAAATTCTATTTTAGGAACCCAGAACACAGAATTATAAAATAAAATCTGGCCACATGGAGCTTATATTCAAGAATACTGCCTTTCACGGCATGATGTAATCTTAGATAATATTCTAGGATCCTGTCTTACATATTATGATAGTTTTAGAAAATATATATATATATATTTTCACCTAAATAACAGCATATGTGAAGGTAAATATTTTTCAGAAAAAGTTCTACAAAATGTATCATCTGTCATTGCATTTGAAGTATAGTAAAGTTTGCTAAAAATAAAAATACTGACAATATGTAAAATAACAGGTAACCTAGAAACCACAAATAGACANCCTGAAACTGTCACTTTCAGACTCATTGTATCAAGGACCAGGACATTGTTTCTAGATGTTCAATGAGAATATCATTCAATAGCTGTTCCTGTAGCTCCCGCCCATCCATACAGATGAGTTTATCATATTAGGTGGCTCATAATTTGTAGTATCAGAATTCTGACTCTAAGTGTTTAGAGGACATGGTTTATAGTTTAGTGGGCTTGGGGCATACAAGCAATGAGCCCCAGATGGTAGAAACCAGCCTGTGACTGTGGGCTGAGAAGGACAGGTTCCTGGTGATGGCGCCATTAGAGGGGTACATCGGGCAGAGAGTCTGAGAGCCAGGAGTCTGTGTCACAGCAAACATTCCTTAACAGAGCCAACGGTAGTTTGAAAGTACTTTGTCTGCAAGATTACTGAAATCCAAGAGTCTAGAACATGAAAAAAACTTTGAAGATTTGAGTACATTTTATACCATTAATAATTTTTGAAAACACATTTATTATATCTTTATTATGTTTATACTTTCTTATTTTGTGCATATTTTACTAAGCATATAGAAGTGTGATATAACGAAAATTTAAGATATTTTTTATTAATCTCATATATCACTATGCATATAATTAATTGTGAATGTGTTCCATAATCTTTCATCTTTTTCTCTACAAGTTTAAGATATACTGGTTTTGAGTTTTTGATGAGGCCTCATTTTTCTTTGATGATCTCTGTAGTCTCTCTAAAGCATTGCACAGTAGGTTATATATAGATATGGCACAGTGGTAAAGAATCTGCTTGCCAATGCAAGAGATGCAAGTGATGCAAGGTTTGATTCCTTGGTCAGGAAGATCTCCTGGAGTAGGAAATGGCAACCTGCTCCAGTGTTCTTGCCTGGAAAATTCCATGGACAGAGGATCCTGTTGGGCTACAGTCCATGAGGTCTCAAAGACATGGATACCATTGAGCGTGCGCGCACACACACAAGCATACACTAAACATTCAGTTCAGTTCAGTTTACTCAGTCATGTCCGACTCTTTGCGTCCCCATAAATCACAGCACGCCAGGCCTCCCTGTCCATCACCAACTCCAGGAGTTCACTCAGACTCGTGTCCATTGAGTTGGTGATGCCATCCAGCCATCTCATTCTCTGTCATCCCCTTTTCCTCCTGCCCCCAATCCCTCCCAGCATGAGAGTCTTTTCCAGTGAGTCAATTATTCACATGAGGTGGCCAAAGTACTGGAGTTTCAGCTTTAGCATTATTCCTTCCAAAGAACACCCAGGGCTGATCTTTAGAATGGACTGATTGGATCTCCTTGGAGTCCAAGGGACTCTCAAGAGTCTTCTTCAACACCACAGTTCAAAAGCATCCAATCTTCAGCACTCAGCCTTCTTCACAGTCCAACTCTCATATCCATACATGATCATAATCAATAAATATATAAAATGAGTAATTTTTATATGTGTTGTTAAAAAGCATTCATATTATTCAAATATTTTACTGTCACAATAACTCTATTAGTAAAATACTAAAAGAGGATACTAGAATGCCTTCAGGAGGGCAAAGAGTTTTTTCTTCCCCATTTTGTTGTATCTTAAATGCCTAGAACAGTGCCTGGCATATTGTATCTGACAGAGTCATTTGTTGATTGTTGCAGCATCAAAGTTTACAACATATTTTATTTTGCCAATCAACTACTTTATTTAATTTGCTTCCTGTTTGGTCTGTTCATCTCCAGTTATATATTGATAAAGTGAAAGAAAAAACAACAGGAACACTGGACTTAGATGGTTTGGCACACAGGATGGATTCTCCCTACTACCAAATTTTGAGGATGATGGAAAGCATTTTCAGAAAGTTTATTCGGAGCCCATTTTAAATAGAAAGCAAGGTTTTGGTGGGATAAGAACTCTAAAATTCAATTTGGGGCTGGAGAAATGTCCCAAAATAGCTGGCACAAAAGATAAGAAAAATGGCAAGCATAAGAGAAAACAGATACCTGAAATATAAGACCCAGAACATCTTGATTTTCAATAGTAATAAAGGGATAGGAAGAGATATAATGAATATAAATGAATATTTGAGGAAAAAACACCAAAATGCTCATACAGTTGAATAAATAGATATGGAATACATTTCCAAGACAAAATATAAGGAGAAACCTCAGAAGTTACTACTGTCAGAGAAAAACAAAGCAAGTCATCTCCAAAGGAAAAACACTCACTGAC
The DNA here is from genome assembly GCA_006410615.1 of Neotragus moschatus. NCBI lineage: Eukaryota > Metazoa > Chordata > Mammalia > Artiodactyla > Bovidae > Neotragus > Neotragus moschatus. The sequence continues at coordinate 8,024 of SJYA01001578.1, read as the reverse complement.
CACAGACTTAATAGCAATGCTGGATGTAGAAAGATAAAGGAATGACATCTTCAAAGTGCTGAACCAAGAATTTTCAAACTGGTCAAAGATCATTCAAGAATGAGAACAACAACAACCAAAAACTCAGCTAAAGAAAAAAACTAGGACATTTTCCTTGCTAAGAAAATTTTTTAGAAAAATCACTAAGGCAAAAAAAATCAGTAATACATTTTCTTCAAATAAATATTACTGAAACAAATTGAGAGAGTAACATTGAAATGGGCTTCCCAGATGGCCCTAGTGGTAAAGAACCTGCTTGCCAAGCTGGAGATATAAGAGACAAACACAAGTGAAGTAAGGTCAAATGCAACTGAAACGACTTAGCATGCATGCATGCAGCATGGATATACATGCACTACTATGTGTAAGATAGATAGCTAGTGGGAACCTGCTCTATACCACAGGGATCTCATCTCCAAGCTCTGTGAAGACCTAGAGGGGTGGGATGGGAGGAAGGCGTAAGAGGGACGGGATATAAGTATACATATAACTGATTCACATTGCATTGTAAAGCGACAATTATACTAAAATTGAAAAATAAACATCAATTGCAAAAAAGTACACTCAAAATGAGACTGCACAGCTGAATTCAAGATAAATTAAACGTAGCAGATAGGAAGAAGCCTGAAGAGTAGAGAGAAATAAAATCTAAATGTTTTCAATTATTAGGAAACTGTATGTTTAAGTATGTTACTGAATATTTCATAGGAAATCACTAGAATATAAAAAAAGAATAATTTTCAAAAAATAAGAACTGATAGAAAACAGGAGCTAAAAAAGAAATTTTTAGCTCATATAATTATATATATAGAGAGAACAACAACAAAAAAAAAACCTTGTTTACTTCCTTGGCCAATATATCTCCATTCATACCTGAAATTCCCTTCTTGTGGTTAGAAAAATGAAAGACTCTGCCCCAAAGAGGACAGGCATTTGTACATTACATAAACTCTGGAGCAATAAATCTTTTCCTGTTCTCTTTTCATAATAAGGGAGACCAATTACCATGCTCTCTACCTTGACACATAGTGAAAACATACCACAAAAGAGCAATCAGAGGAAAATCAGGATTTAATGTAAAAGAATAGAGATAACTTTAAAATACAGTTATCTTGTTTCTGATAGGGGCATTTTAACTTAAAAATATTGCTTCTGAAACCCCCATTTCTCAAAATCATTCAAATCACACTTCAGTTGTCACACTTCATTGAGCCACTTCACTGAACCCATTCCTGCCTGACTCTTTTAATATATAAATGAAAATTCAAAACTAAAAATTTAGATTTGCAATAATATAGAAAGAAGCAAAGAAAGCAATTTTTAAGAAAATAAACATGCTAGGATTTTTTCCTGAATGTTTCCCCTAATGTAAAATTTAAATATATGGGATCACACTCCTATTCAATATAATACTTCAATATTAACAAATATTGATGTGAAATATTTGTTGCCTTGAGCAAAATAATATGAACTACCATTTTAAATTCCACAGGAAAAGATGACTTTAAGCATTTTAAATATTGTGCTAGAACCATTTATATACTTCTAAATCTGTTTCTAACTGGGCATTTTTCCAAATCTATTAATTTGGCCTTTCTCAATGTCAAGAGTTGCAGGGAAGATAAGTCTAAATAAGAGACTGTGGCATTAGAGTCAGTGTTTCAAATGCAGATGTAATGTTTATTTGAGTCTGATAATAATGTCAGAAAATACCTTAATGAGTTATTTGAAATGGGATATGTGTAATATTAAATATTCAGAATGTTAAAAGTTGATCAACAGGAAATGCTGACATAAACAAAATCATTTCTACTTAGACTAAGAAAGGACAAGGACCTTGTCATTTTTTCTCTGCACTGTACCCTTTTCTGTTTATCTTTTAATTGTTGGTAGTACTGAGAGGCAAAATATTAGTAAGTGAAAGTCTTTCAGGTGTGTCTGACTCTTTGCAATCCATGTCTGACTCTATACAGTCCATGAAATTCTCTAGGCAGAATATTGGAGTGCGTACCCTTCTCCCAGGGATCTTCCTTACCAGGAAAAGAACCGAGGCCTCCTGTATTGAAGGTGGATTCTTTACCAGCTAAGCCACAAGGGGTGACCAAAATATTAGTTATAATAGCTAATTTTTGAGCTTTTAGAGAAGTAAATGGCAGCCCACTTGAATATTCTTGCCTGGAAAATCCCATGGACATAGGAATCTGATGGGCTACAGTCTATAAGATCACAAAGAGTTGGACACAACAAACAACTGAGCGCGCGCGCGCACACACACACACACACACACACACACACACACACACACACACACCTGACCACTTCTGGGCTATGCATTCTGCTAAGGATTTTATATTGATGAATTCATTTCAGAGTTCTATCTTTGCCTCAATTTGCCTTAGAAGGAAGCAATGTACTCTACTGCCTTCTAAAACATCCACGAGAATGGCAGAGATCACACGTGAGGGGAAGTGTGGGTTTGGGAGTTCTCATGGACCACTGGTGAGAACGTGAATGCTTCCACTGTCCCCAGTTTAGAACTCAGAGCATCTGCTTCTGGGCTTGTCTGTCCCTAAGGAATTCTCAAGAGATTTCAGAGCAGGGCCTATATGAAGTTATTCATTGCAACATCATTTGAAGTGCCAGATTTTACATTTAACCTTGTTTCAGCACTAGAAAACTTTGTGGATAAAAGGTGATGAAATTTCACTGTGGAGCACAGCAAGTTGAAGAATGAATGATAAAAACAGACATAAATATCCATAGGTCATAAAAGTATAATGCTAAGTAGAAAAGAAACAAAGTATATTGAAAGAGCATGCAACAAAAACCCCACAAACACAAAATAAACACATTAGAATTGTTTAATTAGAAAGGAAAATGGGTGGAAGAATGGGGAAAGGAAACACTCAATTTAAATTTTAATTTGGAAAAAGAGAATCAAGGAATTCACATGGACCAGAGAAGATAGAATGCCATTCCAGAAAATTAACCCAATGTTTTGAACTTAAGCCCTAACATGAAAAATATATAAAACCAAAATACTCTATTCCAACGTTATTGAAAAACATTGTCTCTCACTGCAGAAAGAAAGATAACTCCACATGGGCTAGGGAGTGAGGCAATAAACTGTGGAAAATTCTGAAAGAGATGTGAATAACAGACCACCTGAACTGTCTCTTGAGAAACCTATAGGCAGGTCAGGAAGCAACAGTTAGAACTGGACATGGAACAACAGACTGGTTCCAAATAGGGAAAGGAGTACATCAAGGCTGAATATTATCACCCTGCTTATTTAATTTATATGCAGAGTACATCATGAGAAATGCTGGGCTGGAAGAAGCACAAGCTGGCATCAAGACTGCTGGGAGAAATAGCAATAACCTCAGATATGCAGATGACACCACCCTTATGGCAGAAACTGAAGAGGAACTAAAAAGCCTCTTGATGAAAGTGAAAGGAGAGTGAAAAAGTTAGCTTACAGCTCAACATTCAGAAAATGAAGATCATGGCATCTGGTCTCATCACTTCACGGGAAATAGATGGGGAAACAGTGTCAGACTTTATTTTTCTGGGCTCCAAAATCACTGCAGATGGTGACTGTAGCCATGAAATTAAAGACGCTTACTCCTTGGAAGAAAAGTTATGACCAACCTAGACAGCATATTCAAAAGCAGAGACATTACTTTGCCAACTAAGGTCCATCTAGTCAAGGCTATGGTTTTTCCAGTAGTTATGTATGAATGTGAGAGTTGGACTGTGAAGAAAGTTGAATGCCAAAGAATTGATGCTTTTGAACTGTGGTGTTGGAGAAGACTCTTGAGGGTCCCTTGGACTGCAAGGAGATCCAACCAGTCCATTCTGAAGGAGATCGGCCCTGGGATTTCTTTGGAAGAGATGATGCTGAAGCTGAAACTCCAGTCCTTTGGCCACCTCATGCGAAGAGTTGACTCATTGAAAAGACTCTGATGCTAGGATGGATTGGGGACAGGAGGAGAAGGGGATGACCGAGGATGAGATGGCTGGATGGCATCACTGAGTCTATGGACGCGAGTCTGAGTGAACTCCAGGAGTTGGTGATGGACAGGGAGGCCTGGTGTGCTGCGATTCATGGGGTCGTAAAGAGTCGGACACAACTGAGTGACTGAACTTAACTGAACTGAACTGAAAGTTGTGCAACCATTATAGAAAGAAATTTTGTAAACATACAACCTCTTTGTCTAGCAATTTATCTTCAAGGAGTTTATAGTAAATAAGCGATTAGAAAAGTAACCAAAGATATATGAGAATGAATTGAAANCAACTGAGTGACTGAACTTAACTGAACTGAACTGAAAGTTGTGCAACCATTATAGAAAGAAATTTTGTAAACATACAACCTCTTTGTCTAGCAATTTATCTTCAAGGAGTTTATAGTAAATAAGCGATTAGAAAAGTAACCAAAGATATATGAGAATGAATTGAAAAAGCTATAGAAAGAATAGCAGTCGATATCAGGTATATCTAAAAGATTGCAGACAAATCAGATATATGATAGTCAGGCTATTGATTTGCACATTATATGAAGCAAGGCAATTCTTCACACATAAAAGGTGTTATAAAAATGGATAATTATAATTCAAATTTTAGATAAGCATTTCTTTGGAATAGATTAGCATAATGAAAACTATCACTATATTGAGGTGAAATAGATTCATTTTTTGCAGCTTGCATAATTTCCATCTCCAAATCCATCCATTTTTGTATTGACTCTGTTATTATTAAACTACAAATGGTGAAAAATTCAATAAATTGAGAGTTATTTATAAATACATACACAAACACAAGATATAAACAAATGTACTTTCAAAAATGTGAAAAAACAATTATATTTTCTAGTGAAATTATTTTTTGTAAGTTTTACTTCTCTGTGTTTTCTAATTTTTTCTACAAAGAACATAAATAGTCTGTGTAATATAATATGCTATGTTAATTTTGATTTTTTTAGGACATGGGAACTTTTGGTGGATAAAGAATAAATAAGAATGAAGTAAGAATGAAGATCTTTCTCAGTACCAGGAAATTTTCCAATGAGTCTTCTGTTCACTGGGAAAGATCAAGAGCAGGAGAAGAGGACGTCAGAGGATGAGATAGCTGGCAGTCAGAGGATGAGATGGCTGGATGGCATCACCTATGCAATGAACATGAACCTGGGCAAACTCTGGGAGATGGTGAGGGATAGGGAGGCCTGGCATGCTGTAGTTCATGGGGTCGAAAAGAGTCGGACACTGCTGAGCAACTGAACAACAACAACAAAAATGAAATAGGGATTTTCCTTACAAAGAGTCACAGTTCACGAAATTCATGAATTTCCCTCTGAATTAAGCTGCAAAGTTTCTAAATTAGAGCCTTCTAACACCACCACTTCATTAGTTCAGTTCAGTTCAGTTGCTCAGTCGTGTCTGACTCTTTGAGACCCCATGAGCCGCAGCATGCCAGGCCTCCCTGTCCCTCATCAACTCCTGAAGTCTGCCCAAATCCATGTCCATTGAGTTAGTGATGCCATCCAACCATCTCATCCTCTGTCGACCGTTGTCCTCCTGCCCTCAATTTCTCCCAGCATCAATGTCTTTTCCAATGAGTTACTTCTTCACATCAGGTGGCCAAAGTATTGGAGTTTTAGCTTCAGAAGCAGTCATTCAAAAGAACACCCAGGACTGATTTCCTTTAGGATGGACTGGTTGGATTTCTTTGCAGTGCAAGGGACTCTCAAGAGTCTTCTCCAATACCACAGTTCAAAATTATCAGTTCTTTGGCACTCAACTTTCTTTATAGTTTAACACTCACATCCATACATGACTACTGGAAAAACCATACCCTTGACTAGATGTACCTTTGTTGACAAAGTAGTGTCTCTGTTTTTTAATACGCTGTCTAGGTTGGTCATAACTTTTCTTCCAAGGAGTAAGCGTCTTAATTTCACGGCTGCAATCACCATCTGCAGTGATTTTGGAGCCCAGAAAAATAAAGTCTGACACAGTTTCCACTGTTTCCCCATCTATTTCCCATGAAGTGATGAGACCAGATGCCATGATCTTCATTTTCTGAATGTTGAGCTGTAAGCCAACTTTTTCACTCTCCACTTTCATCAAGAGGCTCTTTAGTTCTTCACTTTCTGCCACAAGGGTGGTGTCATCTGCATATCTGAGGTTATTGATATTTCTCCCAGCAATCTTGATTCCAGCTGGTGTTTCCTCCAGCCTGCATTTCTCATGATATACTCTGCATATAAGTTAAATAAACAGGGTGATAATATACAGCCTTGATGTACTCCTTTCCCTATTTGGAACCAGTCTGTTGTTCCATGTCCAGTTCTAACTGTTGCTTCCTGACCTGCATACAAGTTTCTCAAGAGGCACCACTTCATAGGCTCCAATATTTATTTAACACATTCTTTTCCAACAGTGGTCAAATCTCAGTATTTCTCCCTGAGAGAGGAGACAAATGGGCAGCTATTTTTTTTTTCCCCCAAGTAACAGACAAGTCAGAGAAAATGGACTGCAAGTGTTCATCAGCTCAGTAATGAACAATACTATTGATTAAAGTTAGTTAAATGCTAAATTGCTCAGTCGTGTCCGACTATTTGCGACCCCATGGACTGTAGCGTACCAAGATCCTCTGTCCATGGGATTTTCCGGGCAAGAGTACTGGATTGGGTTGCCATTTCTTCTTGACTATTGACTGAGAAAATGTAAATCTTCATTTCTCTTTTTTATTTACTATTTTATCTAAGCTTTGAAAGAAACAGATTTAGGGAATTATTTGATTTTTCAAGTTATAGAACTGGATTTAAATCAGTGGTCATTGCTGGAGCAAGAAAGAAGTGTGTATCTAAGCAGAAGAAAGCTTATATTTACCAGTAAATATAATCAATAATGGGCTTCCCAGAAAGCTCAGTGGTGAAGAATCTGCCTGCAATGTATAAGACACAGGAGATGCTGGGAACCCTTGAACCTGGTGGGCTAGAGTCTATAGGTTCAAAAAGAGTTGGACACAACTGAGGCAACTTAGCATGCATAATCAATAATATACATATATTTTACAACACAGATTTATTTTATTTACCTAACATTTTACTAAGAAATATGACAAACACAGAGAAAAGTTTAAAAAGCATGACTGTACACAGCCATATTTCCCATATTCCTACCATTTATATCCCATAACTAACGTTGTATTACACCTGATTTATTACCTATCTATTGAACACTCGAATCTATTGTTCATGTTACTTTTTAGTTTCTCAAGGTTGCAGACATTATTATACATCTATCTAAAAATATTTAAATATGCATGTGCGCATGTGTGCTTCAGTTGTGTTTGACTCTGCAACCCGTGGACTGTAGCCTGCCAGGCTCCTCTGTCCCTGGGATTTTCCAGAAAAGAATATTGGAGTAGGTTGCCATTTCCAGGAAAGAATATTGGAGTAGGTTGCAACCCTACTTTGTCACTTTGCCAGTTTCCCATCCCTCACAGTATCAAGTGATTCTCTGGTTATGATTTTCAAAGTGAAGATTTCACTGTAGAAATCTATTGTAAACACATCATGGAACAGAATATTGTGAATTAATGTTTTATCTCTGTGAAAAAATAAACATATTTACAAGAATGAATTCCTTCTACAGTAAGGAACAATGTAACTCTAGATATGATATGGTTGACTGAAAAAAAATCTCATGCTGTACACAGACCCATGTTCCATTTTATGAGAAGAAAGCTAGGGAAAATATTAAAAGAGGTAGAATTATTCCAAACTTTCTAGCTCAGAACAAAGGTGAAGTAGCTCAACATCAGGCAAGCTACTTCAGAGTGTAGGTATGATAGGGTATGATAACTGAAGCAAGCTATCATAGTTTCCTAAGATTTTTCAGATTAAAAATAAAATATACTGACCAATAAAAAGTCATTTATTTTCCAAGCCCATTCCTTATAAATGAAGTAATCCTTTT
>SJYA01001577.1:596666-644660 GCA_006410615.1 Neotragus moschatus | reverse complement strand
CTTTTTTTTTTAAGATTCTACACATAAGTCATATCTTTCATAACCTATAATTAGAATCTTAAAATATTCTCTTTAAAGGTCTTATATATTCTTTCTTAAGTTGATAATTCATAAATATATTCTTGTAAAGAGTTTTTAGTAAATTGATTTTGTTTCTAGAAACCACGTCTAGATTTCTTATTGGAGTTCATAATAGAACTCTTTATTTTCTTATGTTTTCATATTTTCTGTAATGTATTAGTTTGGAACTGAAGCTTATAGTTCTTGGCCTGAAAATTGAATTTCTAATTTTAATAAAAATAAAAAATTCAAGATTCCTACTTTTCATAAGCATAAACAAGATGTACACTTCTCAGTTCAGTTCAGTTGCTCAATTGTGTGGACACACATAGACTGCAGCACACCAGGCTTCTTTGTCCATCACTGACTCCCAGAGGTACTCAAACTCATGTCCATAGAGTCAGTGATGCCATCCAACCATCTCATCCTCTGCTGTTACCTTCTCTTCATGCCTCCAATCTTATGTACAATTCTAGGATCTTAGCAAAACAGCAATTAGGAATAAGAATTTATCCCATTATATTCCACCAAACCACATTCCCAAACATAGTATATTTCCTACTGTGATGGTGATAACAGCAATAACAAAACAATTCTAATCTTTCAGCTCATATATATTCTCAACATAGTAATTCAGAAGTAGATATGAATATCTCAATTCTTTATGTGTTTAATTACACAGCAGTTAAATGTCATATTTTTATTTTTCTTCATAATACATAATTGTCTTTACTGATAATATGAATACTAATGTTATATTGTTTCCAATTTTGTTCATATATTGCATATATCAATTTGATGCAAGGCAAGATTTAGAATTATTTATCAACAGTAAAATTCATCAGGTTTCTAAATATTTAAACACAAGTCTATAAAAGGAATCTATCTTCCATTTTATTTATTTACATATTCTCTCACATAAAAGGATACAGAAATCCATCAGTTTTTAACCAAATCAGAATTACAGTTTTTCAGATTTAAAAGGGTCACCCATTTGTATAGATTCACAGAGAAGAATAATTGTGAATCCCTGTGAGTTACTCAAATAACAAATTATATGTCATATAACATTTTAGTAAACATAAATATTCAAACTTGGTAGTAATTTAAAAATATTTCTAACAGTACTAGTTATTTTTCTCCTTAACAAAATGCCAAGTGATATCATTTCTCGTTGGGGATAGTCCAATGAAAATACTAGCATAATACTTTGTTTCTAGGCCATTTATAAGAACACTCACACAGATTCATTCTCTGGGACATGATATTCTTCCATTTAGGAGTTTGAAATGTTCCAAAGGAAAGGAATACATTGTATGCCAAAGATGTCTCTTGAAAAATTAGAAGCAGCATAATTAGTCAAAACCAAGGAAACAATTTATGGCATGTCCACCTCATGAAATTCTGGGCAACCATTGAAATTTGAATGCTGTACAGCTTGTGAAAAAGCATCTATGTTGCTGAGTAAAGAAGGAAAATCTATCTAAACTGAACAATTACAAGATTTTGACTATTTGTCTAAAACAGCAAATTTCTTAATTATTACTAGTGAGGAAATCTTGGCAGACTCCTTCATTCTTCAGATTTTTTGTGGTGATGAAAGTGAAAGTGAAAAAGGGAAGCCCAAGAATACTGGAGTGGGTAGCCTATCTCTTCTCCAGTGGATCTTCCTGACCCCAGAATCGAACCAGGGTCTCCTGCATCGTGGGCGGGTTCTTTACCAACTGAGCTTCCCTGGTGGCTCAGAGGTTAAAGCATCTGCCTCCAATGCGGGAGACCTAGGTTCGATCCGTGGGTCAGGAAGATCCCCTGGAGAAGGAAATGGTAACCCACTTCAGTATTCTTGCCTGGAGAATCCTATGGACAGAGAAGCCTAGTAGGCTACAGTCCACGGGGTTGCAAAAGGTCGGACACGACTGAGTGACTTCACTTTCACTTTCACTTTCTTTACCAACTGAGCTATTCAGTTCAGTTCAGTCGTTCAGTCATGTCTGACTCTTTGTGACCCCAAGAATCGCAGCACGCCAGGCCACCGTGTCCATCACAAACTCCCAGAGTTGACTCAAACTCAGGTCCATCAAGTCAGTGATGCCATCCAGCCATCTCATCCTCTGTCGTCCCCTTCTCCTCCTGCCCCCAATCCCTCCCAGCATCAGAGTCTTTTCCAATGACTCACCTTTTCACATGAGGTGGCCAAAGTACTGGAGTTTCAGCTTTAGCACCATCCCTTCCAAAGAACACCGAGGACTGATCTCCTTTAGAATGGACTGGTTGGATCTCCTTGCAGTGCAAGGGGCTCTCAAGAGTCTTCTCCAACACCACAGTTTAAAAAACATCAATTCTTCAGTGCTCAGCTTTATAATCCAACTCTCACATCCATACATGACCACTGGAAAAAACCATAGTCTTGACTAGATGGATTTTTGTTGGCAAAGTAATGTCTCTGCTTTTTAGTATGCTATCTAGGTTGGTCATAACTTTCCTTCCAAGGAGTAAGCGTCTTTCAATTTCATGGCTGCAGTCACCATCTGCAGTGAGTTTGGAGCCCCCCCAAATAAAGTCTGACACTGTTTCCACTGTTTCCCCATCTATTTGCCATGATCTTAGTTTTCTGCATGTGGAGCTTTAAGCCAACTTTTTCACTCTCCTCTTTCACTTTCATCAAGAGGCTTTTTAGTTCCTCTTCACTTTCTGCCATAAGGGTGGTGTCATCTGCATATCTGAGGTGATTGATATTTCTCCCAGCAATCTTGATTCCAGCTTGTGCTTCTTCCCGCCCAGCGTTTCTCATGATATACTCTGCACATAAGTTAAACAAGCAGGGTGACAATATACAGCCTGACGTACTTCTTTTCCTATTTGGAAAAAGTATCTTGAGTGTCTGCTTTTGTGCTGGGTGCTATACTAGACACATTGTATACAAAATTTATTAACTTCACAACAATTTCTCAATATTTCTCAATCTTTAGTGAGCATCAGAATAGTCTGGAAGGCATATTAAAATACAGGTTGCTGGGCTCAATCTTCAGAACCCTACTAAATCTTCCAATTTAGTAGGGTTATTTTATGGTTTAAGAATTTGCATTTATAATAAATTCTTTAAAATGTCAGTGCTGCATATCCAGTGCTATGTTGTTGTTGTTGTTCAGTCACTAAGTCGTGTCTGACTCTTTGTGACCCCACTCTTTGTGGCGTGCTGCAGCATGCCAGACTTCCCTTCATTATCTCCTAGAATTTGCTCAAATTCACGTCCATTGAGTTGGTGATGCTTCCAACCATCTCATCCTCTGTTATCCCTGTCTCCTCCTGCCCTCAATCTTTCCTAGCATCAGGGTCTTTACCAATGAGTTGCGCTTTGTATCAGATGGCCAAAATATTGAAGCTGAAGCTTCGGCATCAGTCCTTCCAATGAATATTCAGGTTGATTTCCTTTAGGATTGACTGGTTTGATCTCCTTTCAGTCCAAGGGACTCTCAAGAGTCTTCTCCAATACCACCACAGTTCAAAAGCATCAATTCTTTGGTACTCAGCCCTCTTTATAGTACAACTCTCACAGCTCTATATGACTATTGGAAAAACCATAGCTTTGATTATATGGACCTTTGTTGGCAAAGTGATGTCTCTGCTTTTTAATATGCTGTCTAGGTTTGCCATAGCTTTTCTTCCAAGAAGCAAGAGTCTTTTAATTTTATGGCTGCACTCACCATCTGCAGTGATTTTGGGAGCCCAAGAAAATAAAATCTGTCACTGTTTCCATTATTTCCCCATTTATTTGCCATGAAGTGATGGAACTGGATGCCATGATCTTAGTTTTTGAATTTTTAATTTTAAGCCAGCTTTTTCACTCTCCTCTTTCACTTTCGTCAAGAGGCTCTTTAGTTCTTCTTCACTTTCTGCCATCAGGGTGGTATCATCTGCATATCTGAGGTTGTTGGTATTTCTCCCAGCAACCTTGATTCCAGCTTATGATTCATCCAGCCCAGCACTTCTCATGATGTACTCTGCATATAAGTAAAATAAGCAGGGTGATAATATACAGCCTTGTCGTACTCCAATTTTGAGCCAGTCTGCTGTTCCATGTCTGGTTCTAACTGTTGCTTCTTGACCTGCTTACAGATTTCTCAGGAGACAGGTCAGGTATTCTGGTAGTCCCATCTTTTAAGAAGTTGAATGTCCACCTAATATTTGTATGTTAAAATCTGAATCCTCAGCATGATGGTACTAGGAGTGGGGCCTTTGAGAGGCGATTAGGTCATGAGGGCAGTGTCCTCATGAGTAGGAATAGCCCTCATAACAGAGGCCTAAGAGAGTTACCTTGTCTCTTTTGCCTTGTGAAAACACAGCGGAAAGACAGCTGTCTGTGAACTAAGACGCCAAATTTACCAGTGCCTTGATCTTGGACTTCCCAGCCTCCAGAACTGTGATAAATAAATTGCTGTTGTTTATAAGACACCCAGTCTATAGTCGTCTTTTATAGCAGCCTGAGCAGACTAAGGCATCCAGAGTCTATACTTTCAGAACCACTGATTTTTTAATAAAGGCATTTCTTCTGCTTTACAAATGAGAAAATTGACAGTCAGAGGTTAAACAACAAAGCTAGTAAGTTGTAGGGCCGGGATTTAATCACAAGTTTGTCTAACTCCAAAGAGTGTTCTTTTAGCTCTATGCTTCACTTGTTCTTTAAGTGTGATCCTATTGCTCAGCCACAAAGTGTGTCAGTTATTTTGTCAGGGTCATCCATCCAGGGTGCTGCACAAAAATTGGTTACTCAGAGATTCCACAAGGTGGCGTATACTTGGAGGAATCAGAGTCTGGCCCCCTGGGCTGCAAAATTCAGAGATCTTGTTGGTATTCCTGAGTTGATTGGGCTGATGGGAGATTCTCTTCATGAAAACTCTCAACAGGCTGACATACAAAGTCCGGATACCAGCTTAATAATTTACTATGACAAATGCAATTGCCTTGGGACCAGAAATTCCTGGTTGACCTGACAGGTGTGCTCTCCTTGGAAACATATGTGCATGGGAAACAAAATTATCAAAAGGCCACTTGTCAAAGTGGAAGCAGGACTAGGGCACTTAATATGGCTCAAATAGTTCATTTAGCTCTGTTGGCATGTTCCAGGGCGTATATTTCCAGAAAAGAGATGACACATCAGGTGGATTAGCATTCGCATTGGACCGAGCAAATGCTTCACTGATCCCTGGATGCTGGTCAGATGGGTCCACACCATTGCCTGCTGGGAGTCCCCTCTCCCCCATGTTTCTAAGACCAGTTTTTCTTTTTCCTTCATAGTTTGAATGTGAGGAAAATCAAGATTTGTGAATCTGTGACCATTATGAGCTGAATATTTATGCCCTTTCCAAGTTCATATATTGAATCCTAACCACCGACTCAAGTAGGTGATGATCATGACCAAAGAGGGTTATTATTCATTCACACTTATGCAGAGCAGTGTGTGCTTAAGAGCCTGAACAATATGCATTCAAATCACTTATGAGCTGTGCGACCTTAGGCAAGTTAGTCTCTCTGTGCCCAATATCCTTATTTACACCATAGGGATAGCAAAAGTATCTAAAATGACTAGAGTATCCTTTAGATACTAAATGTGTCTAAAAGTATCTATTAAATAAAGTGACTAAGTGATTTTGAGCTTCCTTTGTGGCTCAGATGGTAAAGTAACTGCCTGCAGTGCAGAAGACCCATGTTCTATCCCTGGGTTGGGAAAAGGGCCTGAAGAAGAGAATGGCAACCCACGCTAGTTTTCTTACCTGGAGAATTCCATGGAAAAAGGAGCCTGGTGGGCTCCAGTCCATGGGGTTGCAAAGAGTTGGACATGACTGAGTAACTGACACACACAAATGACTTCATTAGTAAAAGGAATAATTTTTTTGAGAGGTTTAGAAAGCAACTAGAAAGGTTTGGGTAGGCTTTGGTGACTTCTCTTGGCACTAGTCTCTGAAGGTATTTCCATGCTTTCTATTTTATCACCTCCTAAGGATGACTTGCCAGTGAGCACTTGATAACGTGTTGTTGTTCAGTTGCTAAGTCATGTCCGACGCTTTGCAACCCCATGGACTGCAGCATGCCAGGCTTACCTGTCCTTCACCATCTTCCAGAGCTTGCTCAAACTCATGTCCATTGAGTTGGTGATGCCTTCCAACTAGCTCATCATGTCGTCTCCTCTCCTCCTGCCTTCATTCTTTCCCAGCATCAGGGTCTAGAGGGTCACTTTCCTAGGTGTTCCTCAGAAGTTCCACCAGAGGTGACAGAACCTCAACATGGTTGGTGTAAAGCAGTAACAGTGTGTTTTAGTCAATTGTCTGTGGTCGATGGTGGTTAAGAGTTGCAGTTTTTCCCTGAGAGAAGATACTTTCTTGCTTTGGTATGGATCAATGTAGGCATCTGTATTCTGTCTCCAGAGTATTAAAAAATTACCTCTTCCTGAGAAAGGACACAGACTGATACATGTGTGCCTGCTTCGGTAATGCTCTTGCAATATGTGTTTGTTCAGAAAAAGTCTTCACCTTGTCAGCTCCCACTTAGAGGAACGTTTAGAGCTTGAATTTCAGGACATTCCAGTTTAGAAGTTTCTTTAATTTGTTATGCTTCCCTTTATGCCTAGAACTGCATTTTTTAATATCAAGGCAGATGGTGTGTAAACTCTTAGGAACTTTACACCCACTGTTTGCTTGGTATGCTTGTAGGGCATTTCTTTAGAGTATAAACTTTCTTCATTCTTATTATGACATAACTGCTAGACTTTCATCAACCAGCTTAGAGGAATTTAGGTATATCCTACCTGTGTTTGTACCTTAAGCAGTTATTTCCAGCTCTTATTTCTTGTAATTTGATATGTATTTCTTTTTCTCTTTCAAACGAATCCTGCAATATTTTCTATAGATATTTCATTAAGGAGGAATAGACATTGAGGTCCCGAATGTGTGAAACATGAACTTATGCCAAGTTATGCTCAAAGTCTTTGGATAGTAATATATTCTGAATAACGAAATAGAGGGTTTTTTTTCCCCTTTGTTACAATAGAGAAGAAGGCTGCATGACTTTAGGTCAGGTCTTTTGTACATGAAGTTTTAGGGTGGGACAGAGATGCATACTGGCCAACCTATTGATGAAGCAGATTAGAATTTCAAAGGTTTAGTTGTTTGTTGTTTTTTTTTTACAAGTGTGAAGTGTTTACTTGCTACAATCCGTTTTCTTACTGTCAGTCTTTCCAAAGACAAATATTTATTAAATACTCATTATTCACCTAGCATTGTATTTACCTTCGTAAGGAACTTAAGACTCCTCTGTCCATGGAATACTAGAGGCAAGAGTACTGGAGTGGGTAGTCATTCCCTTTTCCGGGGCATCTTCCCAACACAGGGATTGAATTCAGGCCTCCTGTATTGCAGGCAGGTTCTGTACCATCTGAGCTACCAAGAAAACTTCAAAAATATTTATTGTTGTTGTTGTTTAGTTGCTAAGCTGTGCCAACTCTCTGCAACCCTGTGAATGGCAGCATGCCAAGCTTTCCTGTCCTTCACAGTCTTCCTGAGTTTGTGCAAACTCTTGTCTATTGAGTTGCTGATGCCATCCAACAATCTTATCCTCTGTTGCCCCCCTCTCTTATTACCCTCAGTCCTTCCTACCTTCAGGGTCTTTTCCAGTGAATCAGCTCTTTGCATTAGGTGGCCAAAGTATTGGAGCTTCAGCATCAGTCCTTCCAATGAATATTCAGGTTGATTTACCTTAGGCTTGACTGGTTCGATCTCTTTGCAGTCCAAGGGACTATCAAGAGTCTTCTCCAACACCCCAGTTCAAAAGCATCAATTCTTCAGTGCTCGGCTTTCTTTATGGTCCAGCTCTCACATCTTTACATGTCTACTGGAGAAACCATAGTTTTGATGACATGACCTTTGTCAGCAAAGTGGTCTCTGGTTTTGAACACACTGTGTAGGGCAGACACTGAGAATCAGTTGCCAGACATAGCATGCCTTCTGAAGATGTGTTTGGAGGTGTCTCCTCTGACCACTGTGGAATTGTGGGCAAATTGGCTAAGCATTCCTGATCTTACTCCTTTCAGTCAGACATTGGAGTACAGATTCCTGAAGACCACTGCCAGCTCCTGGACAGAGCTTTTGTGAGAAAATTTGTGTTCCCAACATGTTCCTGGAATTCTATAAAATCTCATGGATTTGAATGCAAGAAAAGGAAAAATGTTTATTATCTCTAGATTAACCTTCCTGCTGGGCTCTCAAATGGATCTGAAATATCTGTTTACATGCTACAACAGTAAAAAGCTTCTCAAAGGTTATTTGAAATCTGAGCTGACTGCAAAAGGATTGATTACCAGCAAATGTGGCAAAATGACCAAGAGGGATTCAGGACAACGTCTAACATACCGTGATGCTCAATAAAAGGTCATTGACTAGAGATGAGATTAAGAATTTCTTAGCAGATCATGAACATTCATGTGCCTTACTGCTTTCCTGACATATTCTGTGCCCCAAATCTTTCCTCATTTCGTGCCCAAACTCGTTACCAAATGTTGGCAGAGGAAAGCTGGAGTCCTGCTGTGTTTATTTTGCTTTTATTTGTTCTGGATTTAGAGTTAAAACCTTCCAGTAGATGAACTGTATCAAGGGCTTTTCATTTCATATCGTGAAGTGTGTTGTTATGCACAGTTCATTCTATTAAAAAACGAAACATGTAGACCTAAATTAAAATGCAGACTGTGGATCCTCAGAGGGGGCTTCTGAAACATCGGGCATGAAATGTGGCATAGATTTCTTGTTAACCAGAAAATGATTTTAGCAAGCAACCCTTCCTGCAGCCTCGGGAAGGAGCTGGGATATTGTGAGCCTCTGAAGCTGCAAGGTGGGTGCTGGATATTACGCACGTTTATCTCGGTTGCCAGGAGCTCTACATTGCCATCTGTCTCAAGCCTCACCAGAGCTACCTGTGGTTTAAAGGCTGGAAAAGTCTGGACAACAAGGAGGCTTAGGGAAATAATGTGGCAATAAAATATTTGCAATTTTTTGGTGAACTCTCCTCTTGACACTGTGTGCACTGTTCAGCTCTTTCTCAGATTTCATGCTGTGAGGATACTTTCATGATGTTTTTTAAAAAAGACAGCATCAGCTTCCTATGGTGGACACAGTCATCACATGGTGTCTAGGAATACAGTTATCAGCCCTTATAAAATTAAGCTATTTGGTAGTGCTCTCAGTGGAGAGAGGTCTGGGGAAAGAGGTCTCCATTAGAGGAGCTGAAATTGTTCACTAACATCGGGCTCCTCTATAGCCAAAGGTAATAACAGCACTAAAAACGTCATCAGTAGAGTTCAGAAAAATCCTCCCTCAGGCTACATTTCCTGTAATTGTCTCAATGCAGTGGCATTAATACTGACACCTGCCCCTTCTGTCTTCTGCAACTGCATTCTAAAGTCACAGCTTTGGGAATCAGATTGAAAATTGTGGTTACTCAGTGAACTGTGGACCACTAAGGCCTTAACTAGGTATGTGAAGGGGAAATGGAAATTGCCCATGTAAATGAAAATGTCACAGTAAATATGTTGTATTTTTATTTCAGCCTTAAAGACCAAAGCCTGAGTCATGCAATATAATCTGAAAAATGAAGCAAAGACTTGTAATGGTAATTGGCTAACAGCTCTAAAAGATCAAGTATGGGCTAGCTATGTTGTTTCTTGCTCTGTGACCTTGGTCAGGGTCCTCTGTGAGTCCTGTTTCCAGATTTCTACAGTGAGGAGCAATGAGGATCCCATGACACACACTCACCAAGCCCAGGGCTTGGCACATTGGAAGGCTCAATATTTCTACATTTTTATTTCCATCTCTTTTCCTGTCCCTCTTTTATATTGCTTTCTGTGAGACAAGGTTAAACAGTAGAAGTAGCAAGGTGACGTCAGAAGTCATGCTTTCATGTTTATTTAAAAACAAAAATCATAGTATTGAAGAGATTTTCCTTGATAACACCAAGTAAATAAGTTATCCAATTATGGACAGTAACCAGAATAAAAATAATTTTACTTTTTGCATGATCACGTGATTTCAAGATGTTCTGTTCTGACCCTTAGCACCTTTCCTGTCCTTCTGCATTTCCTCCATGACATTCCTTGCATCCTTTATCAATAAATGCTTATTGAACATCCAGTTGATTAGAAGTAGAGGTAACTAGGACCTTTGAAAGGCCTGGGCACTAGGAAATGGGGATACTAAGTCTCGGGGCTCCCTCTGACTTGTGGTTCCTTCGGCAGCTTCAGTGAGATAATTATTAGAAAAGCCACTGTCAAGGTCTTTTTTGCACTCTCTCCTTCTAGATGGAGACATTGTGAGCCTATGACCTTAAAGGGCTTCTGGTGTTCAGCTTTCTGATAGAAAGAGAGTAGTATTTCATGAATTCTTGAAAGGCAGGTGTGTGGGTTAGAGATCCCAAGCCCATGTGATTGGATATGTAAATGATGGAGAGTAGGAGCCCAAGAAGAGCAGAAATGGTGGAGACTCATGAGCTGGAGGGCATAGTACTTGTAACCTTTGCTCTAAATTCTTCTGAATTTGTTTAAATGCTAACCTATAAAAATGGCATCTGTTGCTGGACTGGCTTCAGGTTGCTGGTTGACAGAATCCAGTAGGGATGGCAGGCTGGAAACTCAGGTGGACCTGAGAAGGGTGCTGGCCTGCATCTTCTGGGTATTGTTCTTTTGGGGAGGGACGCGCCCCAGTCTGAGGTTTTTTTTTTTTTTTCCTGTTTTTAAAGGTTTCAGCCTCGTTAGAGCCTCTTATCCTGGGAAATCAGCAGAATCTTAACTGCTGAAATTTCTCCGAGTCAGCATGAAATGCTGATGAGCTCCCAGTCACACCTTTGGTTTGTTTTGCAATTCAGAATTCGGTTTCCCTGCTGTGGCTGATGCAGTTGGCTTTGGTTATAGTGTAATAAATTCAAATAAACATTTATGAGGGTAAGTAATCATATTTTATGCAAACAAATTATTCTTCCTTAAAAGTCACTTATAAAAAATGCATGCTATTTCTTTTCTCAGTCAGCATATCAAGCTAATAAAAGTTATTGTATCATCAAAATTCCTTTCACGACTGTTTATTGTCCCATTTATGTTAAATTTAGAAGACTGCTCTCCATTTTGTTTCTCCCTTCCTTGCCTATTGAAATTTTATACTCTTACACTTGTATAAGAAATCATGATTAGTTCATGTATCCCATAATTATGGCAAAAAACTAGAGATAGCTCCTTCTGAGAGAGGACAATGTCCATTAAAAATGTACGTAGTTTCCAAATTCAAGGAACATGATTTACTAGCTTATTAAAATTGAAATTCAGTTTGAGCGCCCAAGAATCTATGCTTTTGAATTGTGGTAAGGGAGAAGACTCTTGCAAGTCCCTTGGACAGCAAGGAGATCAAACCAGTCAATCTTAAAGGAAATAAACCTTGGATATTTATTGGAAGGATTGAGGCTAAAGTTGAAGATTCAATATTTTGGTCACCTAATGCAAACAGCCAACTCATTGGAAAAGACCCTGATGATGGTAAAGATTGAGGGCAGGAGGAGAACGGGGAGATACAGGTTAAGATGGTTGGATGTCATCACCAAATCAATGGACATGAGTTTGAGCAAACTTCAGGAGATGGTGAAAGACAGGAAAGCCTGGTGTGCAGCAGTCCACAGGGTCACAAAGAGTTGATCACAACTTATTGACTGAACAACAAATTAAAGCTAATGGCTTTGTGATGTCAAGTGTCTTCTTGGTCAATGGTCTAATACTTTCTTGGCCTATGTTTAGGTATCCAGTTTGCTTCTCTATGGAGGAATGCCTGGTTGCTGCTGAGGGATGTATGCAAGATGTTATGGAGAACATTCTTCAGTCTCCTCCTATGAAGGAAGAGCACAGTGAAGTTCAGGTTTGTCACCTTGATATACTCATTTGAACATGTGCATTTGAATCCTGGAAGATGCATCTAGGGAAGAGAGTGAGAGATGCTTTTATTTCTAAGGGAATCTGGAAGGGAAGTTAGGAAAATGAAATTAGAAAAATGAGGGACTGGGGGAAAATCTTTGTAGGGCGAAACTCTTCTGAAGTATTCTGCTGGGAGGGACCTGCAAGGGATCAAAATTTGTCACTCCAAAGTGTCTCTTTTGCATGCCAGTTATTCCTAGCTGAAAGCGATCAAGTCTCAAAGACTTGGGAAGCACCTGTGATCATCCTCCTGGTTGTCTAAAGAATGTAGACAGAGGACCTATTCCAGGAAGGGAGTGATCATTGCCCCATGAACTAGGTGTGTAGACAAGAAAGAACCCAGCAAAGTCTGTTCGAATTCCTCTCTGTGCCCCAGACATGCCCGAGTGAGCACACACTGTGTCCCATTGTCTCTGCAGGGCCCAGCAAACATTTATTTAGCAAACACTTGTTGCCTCTTTAGTCTTTAGCTGAAGATGGTAGTTAAGGAGAGGTTTTTCAACCATTTTTGTAAATTACTCAGTTTTACTATGACTCTCCCAAGTATTCAGTTCAGTTCAGTTCAGTCACTCAGTCGTGTCCAACTATTTGTGACCTCATAGACTGCAGCACTCCAGGCTTTCCTGTTTATCACCAGCTTGCAGAGTTTGGTCAAACTCATGTCCATCACACTGGTGGTGCCATCCAACCATCTCATCTTCTGTCATCCACTTCTGTCTTCAATCTTTCCCAGCATCAGGGTCTTTTCCAAGGAAGAGTCAGTTCTTTGCATCCGATGGCAAAAGTATTGGAGTTTCAGCTTTAGCATTAGTCTTTTCAAAGCATATTCAGGATTGATTTCCTTTAGGATTGACTGGTTTGATCTCCTTGCAGTACAAGGGACTCCCAAGAGTCTTCTCCAACACCTCAGTTCAAAAGCATCAGTTCTTCAGTGCTCAGCTTGCTTTATAGTTCAACTCTCACATCCATACATGACTACTGGAAAAACCATAGCTTTGACTAGATGGACCTTTGTCAGCAAAGTAATGTCTCTGCTTTTTAATATGCTGACTATGTTTCTCATAGCTTTTCTTCCAAGGAGCAAGCATCTTTTAATTTCATGGCTGCAGTCACCATCTGCAGTGATTTTGGAGGCCAAAAACATAAAGTCTGTCACTGTTTCCATTGTTTCCCCATCTATTGTCCATGAAGTGATGGGGCCAGATGCCATGATCTTTGTTTTTTAAATGTTGAATTTTAAGCCAGCTTTTTCACTCTCCTCTTTCACTTTCATCAAGAGGCTCTTTGCTTTCTGTCATAAGGGTGGTGTCATCTGTGTTATCTGAGGTTGTTATATTCCTCCAAGCAATCTTGATTCAGGCTTGTGCTTCATCCTGCCCATCATTTTTTATCTCTTGATTTTTTATCTCATGATGTACTCTGCATCTAAGTTATATAAGCAGGGTGACAATATACAGCCTTGACGTACTCCTTTCCCTATTTGGAACCAGTCTGCTGTTCCATGTCTGGTTCTAACTGTTGCTTCTTGACCTGCATACAGATTTCTCAGGAGGCAGATAAGGTGGTCTGGTATTCCCATCTTTTTAAGATTTTTCCACAGTTTCTTGTGATCTACACAGTCAAAGGCTTTGGCATAATCAACAAAGCAGAAGTAGGTATTTTTCTGCAATTCTCTTGCTTTTTTGATGATCCAACAGATGTTGGCAATTTGATCTCTGGTTCCTCTGCCTTTTCTAAAACCAGCTTGAACATCTGGAAGTTCACAGTTCATATACTGTTGAACCCTGGCTTGGAGAATTTTGAGCATTACTTTGCTAGCTTGTGAGATGAGTGCAATTGTGCAGTAGTTTGAGCATTCTTTGGCATTGCCTTTCCTTGGGATTGGAATGAAAACTGACCTTTTCCAGTCCTGAGGCCACTGCTGAGTTTTCCAATTTTGCTGGCATATTGAGTGCAGCACTTTCACAGCATTATCTTTTAGGATTTGAAATAGCTCAACTGGAATTCCATCACCTCCACTAGCTTTGTTCATAGTGATGCTTCCTAAGGCCCACTTGACTTTGGACTCCAGAATGTCTGGCTCTACATGAGTGATCACACCATTATGGTTATCTGTGTCATGAGATCTTTTTTGTATAGTTCCTCTGTGTATTCTTGCCATCTGTTCTTAATATCTTCTACTTCTGTTAGCTTCATACCAGTTCTGTCTTTTATTGTGTCCAACTTTGCATGAAATGTTTCCTTGGTATGTCTAGTTTTCTTGAAGAGATCTCTAGTCTTTCCCATTCTATTGTTTTCCTCTATTTCTTTGCATTGATCACTATATACATGTTATGAAACTCTTGTTTGATTTTCTCCTCTTAATCTGTCTCATGTCAATTTAATTCCTGGATCAGCCGGAAGAACCTAGAAGAAAGGAGGAAAATTTCTTGCTCCCTTACAGACCCTAAGCAGATAATCGTGACTTATAAGTGTCCTCAGGGAGTGGCTCATTCTGTGCTACCTACTATGTTCTCTAAGGAGCATGCAGTCTGCTGGGGGAAACATCCAAAGCCATCTGAAACCACAGGCTAAGCCAGACTCCCCAGATATTGCAGTGGTGTGGAAGCTCCTGCTGAGAATGCAGCTTTCTGAGAAGAAACCCTCTGAAACCCACTTGAGTTCGGCTTGCAACCCACATGAGTGAGTATACAGTGTGGTTACTTCTTGACAGTCGAACATAACTCTCTAGAGTCACTGCTTCCGTATATTACAGGTTCCATTAATAAGATGATAGCATCTTATTGGATAAAACCTTATATACCCAGAATAAGCACCTACATATTATCCCCCAAAAGCCTGAGATGAAGGAGACCGTGTTACAGCACAAAACATGTACAGGCTTGTGCCAGGTAATAAGGGTCTCAATCGTATTTGGCCACTTACTGGCCCTGTGACCTTGGGCAGATCACTTACTTGTTCTGCACTTTGGTTTCCTCACCTACAAAATAGGGTTAATAGAACCTACTTCTTGGGGCTGTTGTTTTAAAGAAGAGAACATATGTAAAATATCCATGATGGTACTTGGAATAAAATAAGTACTCAGAAATTTTACCTTTATTACTTTTATTGTGGTGATTTCCCCTAATAGTAACTCTAACATAAAATAGCTAAACTGATTTGTATGTACTACTTAGATATACAGTTCACTCTGGTTATTTAAATCCATTTTTATTCCATATTCAGTTTGAGGTATAGTTCCTGTCAAGAATATTACTTTCAGTCTTTATACCAGAAACACTCAGAAAATTATTGCTAGCAATGTATAATAATTATGGTATTTTTGAATGCATGTTTTAAAAAATAACCAGTCATAGTTATAAATATCTAAGTATAATATTTCCCTTTCTACTGAAGGGAAAATATTTTTTATTTATTACAGTTCTATCTCTGAAAATAAACACCACAGTGTAAACATACCAGCAAGGCTGTCTTGAGTTTAAAAATCAGTTAAAATAAATTTAATTTCAGGGACAGATAATGAATGAACACCTCAAACCTCTCTTTGAGAATAGATAAATTCTAAGGGTAAAGGTGCTGAAAAGTAGCTAGTCAAAATGAAATGTTATCTCAAATTCTGGCTGAAACCTGTGTGTTATCACCATCATTGCTGATAAGTTTCCTGGGTTTTTGTTGTTGCTGTTAAGTCACTAACTCATGTCCAACTCTTTTGCGACTATTGTCTCTGTCCATCGTGTTTCGCAGGCAAGAATACTGGAGTGAGTTGCCATTTCCTTCTCCAGAGGATCTTCCTGACCTAGGGACTGAACCCACATTTCCTTCATTGGCAGGCAGATTCATTGCCATTGAGCCATGGAGGAAGCTCTTGCTGGGCTTAATACTGTATCATAGTTTGGCTTTGCCTTTCATAGAAATGAGGTCTCACCCTGCAAAAATATCAGGGGTCTTCACATTCACAAGTGAACTTTCCAGCTCAGAGAAGAACTGCTAATAGTTGACAGGTGTGTTGATGTTTGCAAGTAACTCCAGCCAGGGACTTCCGTGGTGTTCTGGGGGTTAAGAGTTCATCTTGCAGTGCACAGGATGCAGGTTCAATCCCTGGTCAGGGAACTAAGGTCCCACATGCTACAGAGCAACTAAGCCCTTGTGCCCCAAATACTGACCTGTGTGCTCTGGGGACCACGTGTCACGATTAGAGAGTCCATGTACCTCTCTGAAAGATCTCTCATGATGCACTGAAGATCTCAAGTGCTGCAACTAAGACCTGATGCAGTCAAGTAAATAGATAAATATTTTAAAAGAAAGCACATCCATTTCCCACAGGACCCACCATTTCTGATTCTGGAGACAGAGTAATTATCACTATACCTGTGTAGCTTCTGCCCCTCTGTCCCTAGCTGGTCTCTGTTCCTGGGGTCATTCCTCCCTCTGTTCTTTCCATCAACCACCTTTCCTCCTCTCTGTTGACACTGACTCCCTTGAGCTGTCCTATTTGTTGCTATGGTCCCATTATTCTTGATTTTGCTTAACTTTCTCCCACATTCTGTGTTGTATACTTCTTGGGTCGCTGGATTCTTCACTTCTGTCCCTGGAGACCACTGCAGTCATATTCTGAGGCACCTCTGATCTGGCCATCCGCTTACTCTATCTTTGGCCAAGCTTCAGCTCCCGCTACCGGCAAGGAAGTCCTTCACATGAACTGGTCACCGTGTGAACTGATGGTCTGTTTTGAGCCTCGCTACCATCTGGTGAGTCCACGTTGCTTCTATAACCTAGAGCTAAGGGGAGTTAATTTACTATTTTTTCTCTCTTGAATTACTCCTCTGGCTTCGGAACCCACTCCGTGGGCCAGATGATGCCTCAGGCAGCCATGTGTGTGTATGTCAGTGTAAGAGTTCTCTCTCTACATACAGCGGAAAAAATTTTTTTGTCTGTTAAAATGCTGTTGCTTTAGGAGATTGTGGTCAAGTTGCAATCTGTGATCCGTTAGTGGGTCATGAAATCAACATGACAGGTTGCAGCCAGGTAGAAGTTTTTCATTAAACAGTAAAGTAGAATAAAAAAGTATCAGAGAGCCTCTTCCCGAGGATGTAGTGTCTTTACATCTCTTTCTCTCTTCCTATCGTCTATCATGTTTGTGTGTGTATATATACGCTGGGTTGCCATATAAATGTATTTCTCACTGAGGTTCCCAACTAAGAAAGTTTGAACTAGAAGAATTCAAATTCTAGTAGAATTAGAGCAGAATTTCACCAGGAAGAATATTTTCTTTTCTTTTGAAAATTAAATGCCTCCTTGGGATTATGGCTTCATAAAAATTGTGATCCCTCTGTGTACCCTTTCCCCCAGCTCCTTCCCAACCACAACATGACCTGCTCAGAAGAAGGCATTCAAGAGAGGAAACGACATGTGTAATAAAGTTTCTACCTCTACTGCCACTATCCTAACCTCTTTCCATGGTTAAGAAAGCCCAGGGTTTGGGGTCTCTGCAAATAAATAAGAGAGGCATATGGGAGACATTGCTGGAGGCTGAGGTTTGAGGGTACAGAGGACAGAAGGATGGAAGGACAGATGAACGTGTAAGCAAAGCTGGTATCATGGAGGTAAGAGAGCGAGGAGAACCTAGATACAAAATTTTAAGGAGTGATGGGGTTGGAGGAGGGTGGCAGTGGGGAGGAGGTGAGAGAGTACCTGAAAAACTTTAGCACATGGATGTACATTAGTCAGCTTTAAGTTACATGTTCTCTGCTGCACTCCGTTACTTTCAAATCCTCACACAAAAGCTTGTTTTGCTCACAGCCTTGCATTTGTCGTGTTCTTCAGGAAGAAGTCAAAAGATAATGGTCCTAGAGCTCCTAAGGTAGAACTAAGAGTACCAGTTAGCATCTAGAGAACTTGCAGGATTGATCCAGGTGTGGAAGCCAGATAAATCTCTTTCCCTCAAGGACACCAGGTGCCATTTGAAAAGACAGGAAGGATAAGAACTGATATCTTGTGGTGTTGATGTCCTCTAGCCAAAGACCACCAGGAACAGAAAAGCAGTGAAGCAAGCTGAGGCTATTGCTTGTTAAACTGTGTGGCATCCCAGGAAGAGGATATTCAGTTACAGGATTTGAGCTTGTGTTGGTGATGTGTGGGGAGGTTTTAAGGAAACAGAGCTTTGCTCTGATTGGATGCTGTCAGAAGGAGGGATAATTCTCTGATTGGGTATCTTAACCAGACTAAAGGAGAGGCTCAAGGTGTAATTGGTAAAGAAACAGCAGTCATTTTTGTTCCCAGGGCTGGGATGTTTCGGTGTTTTGTGGGTTAGACAGTGTTAATGGTTTAATCTGTGTTTATGCATATGGAGTTGTCCTGTTCTGTCTTTACCCATCATGGCCACAGAGTGGCCTTGTCTGATATTGATGTTCCATAAAATTGTTTATGTTCAACAGAAGAACACCCAACTCTGTGTGCCAGGCCAGTTCCTGGATTTCAGGGCTGCTTTTCTCTTTCTCAAGAGTATTATTGTTTGAATCATTTTACTTGAGTATTAAGATAGGCTTTAAGATTGGGGACATCAAGGTGACAAATATACTTGTGTGCTTAATATGTAACGTATTTTATATATACAAAAGTTGCCTAGGTAGTTGTCATACATGTTAAGTACTAAGCTCACTCCTTGAAAGGAGGGGACATTCACATCCTCTCATTAATTAAAGGAAATTCCCCATCTCTCTTGTGAATCTCATTCATACCATCAAACTTGCAAATTAACAAATTAGAAAGCTGTGCCCCTGACTTAAACGTTTTCTAGTGTAATTTGAGCCACAAGGTCATGCGTCTTTAATGATGAATAGAACTGATTACCTCCATACATTATAATGGGATCCTGTGGCTATGGAGTTGCAGCATTCCTTACTAAAAACCAGAAACCCCTCAGATAGTCTGAAGCAGGCAGCTTCCTTGAGGCAGCCGGTGGGGCTGGGGAATGGTGCTGGCAACACAACATGTCTGTGTGCTAAATTCAGCTGAGCTCCATTTGAAAGACAGCTGCCTGGGCTGCAAAGGAAAACTTAGATCTATAATGAATCACTGCACAGCAGAGTGGGTTAATACAATGTTATCACCAAGAAATCATTTATAATGATGGTAGATTATACAATGCAGCAATATGCTGACTTTAGTTCTAGTGCCATATGGCTTTAGGTTTAAGTTTATGCCTTTGGGGGGGGTGGAGAGATGGTTTAAGGCTTTTTACATAGAGAAGATCATAAAAACATGATGTTATTTTATTAGTAGAGTGGAAATCTCAATAAAACATAGACCCAAGACAGAAAATAAAGATGGAGGGGAATATAGCAAATGCAGGATGACTTTTATTATTTTGTAGTCAGTGAGAACTGCGGGATATTTATGGTTTATTTTCATGATTCCTGAAACAGTAGGTAATTTCAGAATGCCCAGCTTCTACTGTGGGGCTGTAGCATTAAGTGCAAACCTGTCTCTGAGTACTTAGATTAGGGGTGGCATGGAATGCATATGTCCTAGTCAAGAATCTTGCAGGAGTAATGCTGAATTGAGTGATGATAATTCTGCTGCTGCTACTGCTAAGTTACTTCAGTCATGTCCGACTCTGTGCGACCCCACAGACGGAAGCCCACCAGGCTCCCCCCATCCCTGGGATGCTCCAGGCAAGAATACTGGAGTGGGTTGCCATTTCCTTCTTCAATGCATGAAAGTGAAAAGTGAAAGTGAAGTCGCTCAGTCATGTCCAACTCTTTGCAACCCTATGGACTGCAGCCTACCAGGCTCCTCCACCCATGGGATTTTCCAGGCAAAAGTACTGGAGTGGGGTGCCATTGCCTTCTCCAGATGATAATTCTAGTAATAGCTAATATTTTTGAAGTATACAGTATCAGATACTGGGCTAAAAGTTTTCATGCATATCTAAATTAATTCTCAACACAAATCTTTAAGGTTGAAAATTGGAATATTTCCTGTCATATCAATAAACAAGGATGCTATAGTCATTAACAATTCCAGCCCTCCAGGGCACTCAGGAAGAAGAATTCCTGTGATTGACAGCTATTAGGCTGTAGCCACTCCCTCTGGGGAGCCTTGAGGAACTTAGGATGTGAAAAACACAGGATACTGGCCCCAGATACCTGAGATGCGTATAAAAGAAATTATTTCAGTGAGCCCAGACTCTTGCATCTTCCCATACATAGAAAAGCACTAAATTCCTTAACTGGGGATATCTGACTATATAACCTAGTTCTTCCCCCCTGCCTCCTTGGAGTAGTTCTCTCAAGGCTACTTGAGTTGCTGCCTCCTGGGCTTAAGTCCTAAAAATTTCACTGAATAAAACATAACTCTCAACTTTTAGGTTGTGACTGTTTTTTAAGTCAAAGGGTACTAATTCTCTCATTTTACAGGATTGGCACACTGAGGCTTTGAGTAGTTAAATCATTTGTTCAGAGTCACACAGCTAATAAATACAAGGCTTAAACTGATATAAATTTAAGAGAAAATGAAAATATTCCGTGATTGGAATACCAAGAAGTGTTTCAGAGGTAGAAACATCTGTTTGGATTTCTAGGTCCAATTAAGGCATTCATTGAGGATCCACCCTGCAGAGTGTCAACACGGGCACTGGATCCCCGCTGTCCTGTAAACAAGCCATCTAAACGAGTGAGAGTGCAATGAGCCTTGAGGAGGAGTAGGGGAGGCCTGGACATGGAGGCCATGGGGCCCATGGCAGTAGGATAGTTACCAAGAACGTGACAGGCTTCCATGAACACACCTGTAGACCACATTCTACTTTGACATATATCTGATGATTTAAAATGCTACCTACAAGTGCCTGCAAAGGTTATGGGCTCCCTGTTTCTCAGAAAAGACCTTTGGAGTTGAGAGGTGTCACTCAACTTGCTTAAAGTACACAGGACAAAAAGCTGTCTCTTCTAACTGCAAAACTAATTTTGGATCACAGCAGGTGCAGGTCACCTGGACTGAGATAAAAGACTTCACCAGATGCCCTTCTCTGTACCTCTTTCCCCTATTCTAGCCAAATGCTTGCCCCTGTGTCAGCTGTGAGTCTTGGGTCTACCAGGTGTTGGGACTGATGCCCCCATCTCCCCAGATGCTGCAATCGGCAGGGCTACAAGGTCAGTTGTGCGTCATCTGGCCTGACTGATGACTCTGTCTAAACTCCCGGGCTCTGCTTCTCCTCCTTGTTCCCCTCCCGAGCTCTGGTCTGTGGTAGCCTCTCTTCTCCTCCTTGTTCCCCTCCCGAGCTCTGGTCTGTGGTAGCCTCTCTTCTCCTCCTTGTTCCCCTCCTGAGCTCTGGTCTGTGGTAGCTTCTCTTCTCCTCCTTGTTCCCCTCCTGAGCTCCGGTCTGTGGTAGCCTCTCTTCTCCTCCTTGTTCCCCTCCTGAGCTCTGGTCTGTGGTAGCTTCTGACCTGGGACATCTGTGCATCCTTCAAGTCCTGTCTACCTCTGTCCTCTGTCCCAGCCACTCCACTCATCTAGGACCTGCCTCAGGTCTCAAGCCCTGTGCTTCATTATCCCTTAGCTCTCCAGGGCTAAACCAGTCTTTTATTCTTAATTTGGGGAGAAGTTTATGATATAAAGAGCTACCCTGGTGGCACAGCTGGTAAAGAAGCTTCCTGCAATGAAGGAGACTTGGGTTCAATCCCTGGGTCAGAAAGATGCTCTGGAGAAGGGAATGGCTACCCACTCCAGTATTCTTGCCTGGAGAATCCAATGGACAGAGGAGCCTAGTGGGTTGCAGTCCATAGGGTTGCCAAGAGTTGATAAAATATTGACTTTATTTTTTCAAATATAAAGTTACGTTAAAATATTGAATATGCTTTTAAAAAGACATGTATATCCCTACCACTAGACCCAAGACATATCTGATATTCTTCTCTGAGATTTTACACTGAAGTGAGTAAAATCCTCTAGCAGAGTGGTTCTGAAACCTGATTTCCCATTAGAACCTTTGGGAAGCTTGAAAGAATGTTTGTGGCCCACCACTCCACACTCCAGAGACTCTGATTTAGCTGCTCTAAAGGGTAGGCTCAGGAAATCACAGATAATTCTAACATGTAGCCAGGATTAGAAACTACTAAGCTAGGACTATCAGTGTTTTTAATGTTAGGTGAAGCTTAAGATTTGCCTTAGAAGGTAGGACTGCCAGATTGAGCAAATAAAAGTCCAAGACACCAAGCTGAATTTGAATTTCAGATGAATGACAAATAATTTTTATTATAAGTATATCCCACAAATATTTAGGGCATATTTTCACTAAAAATTATTTGTTATTTAACTAGGCATCTTGCATTTTATTTGACAAACTTATTTTTAGGGAGAATCCCTATAGTTTAGAAAATGTATTTTTCTTTTTGTTGTTTGATTGATACTCAAATTGTTCTTTGTGCTCATGTTCCACTGAGAAGGTGTATAAAACCAAGGGTTCCTGGTTGCACTCTCCCAGAAATTTCTCCAGGAGAAAGCCTTACACATTCAAAGAAATCAGCGTTTCAGCCAGCAGTAAATTTCACACTATCTAGTTTCCTCTCACTTTTGCATACTCTAGGTGGTGGCTTATCTAGCCAACTTTATAATCAGACCAATATGCTGGTATCTTTTTTGAAACAAATTAGCCCATAAGTCAATTTTCCTAGCTTAGAACAAGAAAGTATGTCAAAGAGCTCTTGTTCGAAGAACTATGGGAGACCTAGAAGCAAAGTGTTGCAGTTGAGGAGGGAGGAGCGTGTGATGGGATATGGAGAAAGCATGTGTTATATTGGCTTTGCCAAATGGAAGCAAAGTGATTGTAAACCAAGACTTCATCAATAATGCATCTTTATTTTGAAGGCATTAGAGGTAACTAAGTGTTTACAAGCTTTATGACAGTTCTGACATTTTAATGGACCCTTAAATGAAGTGAATTATTAAAAAGCATACTTTGGATGAGGTCATGGACTCTTTAAGTTTAAGAATCAATAGAAATAGACTGTGTATGCCAATATGCTACAGCTATGCCAGTAATTTGTGCTGTCAGGTTTTTATATTATAATGGAACAATGAGAACCTGCCTTCTTCCCCTTACTGCCCACCCCTCTAACATTTGTCGAAATGATCAGATACACAATACGGATTCAATACTGAAAGCCTCATCTTTTCAGTTTTCATTTGGAAAATATACCTATGTGTTGATTAAATCAGGATGAAAATAGCAAGAATAAAAATAAAAAGAAGATAGAGATAGTATCTGTCTCTTCCTGTCTTTTTCTTAATGATCTGATTGGTTTTTGCCTGATTGCAAACACCTGGATTTGCTCCAAACATCAAGTGTTACTAGTATTTCAAAATTTAAAAAATAAATCTTTTCTCCAAGTGGAATATCTGTACAAGACCAATCCGTATATAATACAGATAAAAAAGCAGAGCTTTACACTTGAAGAGGGTGCCAGAACCAAGCACTAATTTCTCAATTCCTCCTACCCGCATCTGAGATATTTCTGCAGAACCCTTAGCATTTTATGGAGCTCACTTGCTTAGTCACTCAGTCGTTTCCGACTCTTTATGACCCTATGGACTGTAGCCCGCCAGCCTCCTCTGTCCATGGGATTCTCCAGGCAAGAATACTGGAATGGGTTGCCGTGCCCGCCTCCAGGGGATCTTCCCAACCCAGAGATCAAACCCAGGTCTTCTGCACTGCAGGCAGATTCTTTACTGTCTGAACTTTCAGGGAAGCCCATGGAGCTCATAGAATCTATGAAAACCTCTTATATAGAACATCAATTTATTTTAACTTGTTATTTAAGTTCAAGTTGTTTGGATATTTGCAATCATTCAGATGGTTATTAATAGGAACAGCCATTGTTCATTTGTGACAGGATCTGTAGAATACTGCAGTTTAGTGCTCTTACTATCAAAATCTTGTCAGAACGCTCAGTTTTCAATGTATTGTTGGAGAAAAAGAGATGTTGAGAGATTTGCATTCAATGGCAGTAGCAAATGCCACTTGTCATTCATTTTAACTTATCCTTTTGAATTAGAGGCTGTAAGGCATTAGTGTTCTCTACTTGTATCTGAGAAAGAATATAAGTACCCTGAGCACAAAGGCATTTGGGATATGGAAGAGAGACAGGTATGTAAACTCTTGGTGTGGTGAAGACTGAGGGAGGTTGATGGAATACTCTCTCCTAGACGTGTACTGGCTATTGAACACTTCCACAATTCAGAAATCAGGTTCATAACCTTGAACCACATTTTCTAAATGGTATGAGAGAAATAAGTGAGCAAGGAGAAAAATATCAGTTCAGTTCAGTTCAGTCGTTCAGTTGTGTCCGACTCTTTGAGGTTTTAAAACTTAGAATGCCTTCAGCTGAAAATAACAGAAAAGACATCTAAAAGTGACTTAAAAGTAGGAATATGTATTCTCTCACAGAACATGTTCTTAGGGAGGGCGGTTCTGGACTTGATTAATTCTGTGGCTCAGCATCATCTAGAACCTGAGTCTTACCATTTGTCTGCTTCGCCGTTTCTATCTAGTATTTTCTCTCTAATCTGTCTTCTTGTGATCACTAGGTGACCAACATGTTTCAGGCATCATATGCAGGTAACTACTTTGATGGGAAGGTCTTTTTCTGTCATTGCCCAGTCAGTCACCTGGAGCTGGGGAAGAGCCCAGTAACCCTAGAAGCACTTGTCTCTTCTGTGGTTATCAGGAAAGAAAAGGAAGAGATTTCAATCAGTAGCATCTACCACCGGTTCCAGATTTGTTGCCTTTGCCATTTTTTTGTGGAGGGACACTCAGTGATCTCCAGTGAGCCCTAGAAATGTTGTAAAAAATTTAAAGCTAATCTCCTGTGAACTATTTTTAATTTAAAAATGAATAAGCTAAAGAACAATTTTTAAAAAATCTATATTTACAGTATATACTCAAACAAACTCCAGATGCATTTGAGGTAACTATAAGAAACAAAACAAAATACCTCTTCATAAGTTCTAGAGAAACTAGAAGAAAATAGAAGCTCATATCAGAGGAAAAATATGAACTCTCTTAGCTTTTGAGCAATAGAAAGTAATAGAAGAAATAAAAGTATTGATACATTTGAATGTAAAAAGTTATGAAATTTTGTATAATGAGAAAGCTAATAAAACTGGACAACTGGCTGGAAAAGCATTTTAATCAAAGATTTTTACAAAAGGTTAATATTTCTGCCTAAGAAAGGCAATGCTGAAGAATGCTCAAACTACCACACAGTTGCACTCATCTCACATGCTAGTAAAGTCATGCTCAAAATTCTCCNATTTACACAATCAAAATTCATTCCATGGGATGAGGACATATTTCCACCCCAATCAAAATTATGGTTTTATTAGCCAGAAAGAGAAATACACATTGCTTACACATGTGTGCCCACAGTTTATTTTTCCTGTCATTTTTGCCATCAGAAGCCACAGGGAACTGGCTGTTGGGAAGTACTTTAGAACACACTTCTTCCAACTTTATTCCCACTGTGATCCCAAGCACAGCAGGAACCAGGAACCCCACCTGGTAAGTGGGGAAATGTTCTCATGTTGCAATTCCTGTCTTTAGGGGCTCTTCCTCCTCCAGTGCACTCCTACATGGAGACCTGCAGGCTTACCTCATTTCCTAGCCTCCCTCTGAGCTCAGTTCCAAAATCTTTTGATGGCTGCAGAGTAAACTGCAGAGGCTTTCTGCCTGTCGCAGCCACACAAAACTTTTTGGGCTGATAATAGATGGGAAAATGAGGTGTCAGTAACAGGAGATTATTTCAGCAAACAGATGCTCTTTGTGTTTAAAATAAAAAGCAAAGCAAATCTCTAAACCCTCAACATTAGAGATTCAGAGATAATGTTTGATGAAAGAATTTATTTAGTATCAGACCTCTACCTAGCAGAAAGGAAACACAGGTTTCATCACTGGTAGCAGGTAAGTGTAAGGTGTAGTTCGGGCCGAGGCAGAAAAGGAGAGGTGACCTCAACGGAGGTAGGTTACCTTTATTCAGGCAAGGAGGGGCAACAGTAGGCCTAAAACCAGGCTGGGCATGAGAGGGATCAGGGAGGCTTCATATTTAAAGGGAGGTTTGTGGAAGCGATAAGGGAAATGTTAGTCAGGAGGGACGTTTTGGGTATTCTTCAGTCGAGATGGCATTTGTAGTTGAACAGGGAGTGGGAGGTTTTGGGCAGGGGGTGATAAGTCCCCTGAGCAGGGGGTGATAAGTCCATGGCAGATGTAGGGGGTGGGAGGTTTCTGGGCAGGGGGTAATAAGTCCCAGGTGGATACAACCGGCCTGGAGCATCAGGGCAGGACCTAAAGTTTGGTTTTTGTTTTCTCCCAAGTTAGATGATTCTGCAAGGGCCGTTGAGACCATTGTTTTGTTTTCTAGGCCCAAAGACTCCTTCAGGAAGTATAGTGCCTACACACTAACTTTTAACTTCAGCGTCATCTTATATTAATGTTCTCTTGTTCTAGCATGTTTNACCTAAAGTTTGGTTTTTGTTTTCTCCCAAGTTAGATGATTCTGCAAGGGCCGTTGAGACCATTGTTTTGTTTTCTAGGCCCAAAGACTCCTTCAGGAAGTATAGTGCCTACACACTAACTTTTAACTTCAGCGTCATCTTATATTAATGTTCTCTTGTTCTAGCATGTTTCCTCCCCAGTAGCAATAAATTAAAATTATGACCAGTTGGTTTGTCTTCATATTCCGGGTACTGAAGGCTGGAGGTAGTTGTGAGGAGGTGGGAGTAAGACAGAGTGGGGGTACTGAGGACACAGTTTGCCGCCACGTCCTTCCTAGGGCCACCTCTTCACCAGGACCACACTTGCATCAGTGTAGGCGAGAGCTGCCATCTGCTGTGTGCTGCTCATGCTTGGCTGTTTGACAGTTATAAAAGCTCAAATTCGTATTTACATTACCTTTCCAGAGTGGAGGTTGGCCATGCATTCAGGATGAAAAAGCCTTCTCATGACTTAGGAAGGAGTATTAATCTTGACCTCTTTCATGGTAATTTCTCCCTCCTGCTTTGGGGGCAGCCATGTTGAGCTCAACTGAAGGAGTTCTGTGTAACGAGTTCTTTATTTTCCTATCTGGTCTTCTATTTTCTACTGGCTTCTGACTGAAGTTTGCAGTTATATTCCAAATGCCCAGAGTGGCCCCATTACTGATGTTGTCCTGAGCGGGGTCTGGACAGTTTGACTGTGCTTCTCTCTCTAGCCAGTTGTGAGCTGTTGAGGACTAGCCAGAAACCTTAATGAAGCTGGGGCAGTACACTTCTTCTCAGGATAGGAGCACATTCATCTAAATGGAAATCTATGGAGAGCTGTCAGCCTTAACCTCGATGACAAAGACCCAGACTTACAGTGTTCTACTAGAAATGAATGAAGGACAGGGGAGAATTCCCCAGGCAAGTGGTCCATTCCTGGGTTTAAAATCATAGGTGAAGTGTTCTTTCAGGATTTATGTTTAACTCACAATTTAGTGAAAGCTCAAATTCAGGCTTTTTAGTAAAGAAGCTTTGATTATTGTTATATCTTTTATACATTTAATAGAAAACACTAAGAAACATGAAACTTAAGTACTACTTTTGGCTGCAGGTAATTTTAAATGTAAAAATGAGGTTGGCGCTGTTTTTTTCCTTCCTTCATAATTTGCTTCTAAATGTAAAAATTTTAAACTTACCACGAGGAGAATAATTGAAACAAAATGACTGAAAGGCAAAAAAGACAAAAACAAAACTGCAAACATAAAACCCTGGTATCTTTCTTTCTTTTCTTTAAAACCAAAGACATTTTATATTGGGGTATAGCTAATTAACAATGTTGTGATAGTTTCAGGTAAACAGTAAAGGGACTCAATCATACATATAATACATATATCCATACATATAATACATGTATCCATACATATACATGTAACTGAGACACGCTTCTTTTCAGGATAGAAACACATTCATGGTGTGCTCCCCCAAACCCCCGTCCCATCCCGATGGCATATAATACTGAGCAGAGTTCCATATGCTATACAATAGGTTTTTGTTGGTTATCCATTTTAAATATAACAGCGTGTACATGACCTTCCTGAAGTTCTTAACTATCCCTTCCCCTAAGCAACCATGAATTTGTTTTCTAAGTCTGTGAGTCTCTTTCTGTTTTGTAAGTAAGTTCATTTTTATCATTTCTTTTTAAATTCCACATATAAGAGATGTCAAATGATATTTCTCCTTCTCTGTCTGACTTACTTCAATTGGTATGACACTCTCTAGGTCCATCCATGTTGCTGAAAATGGCCTTATTTCATTCTCTTTAATGGCTGAGTAATACACACACACACACACCCCCCCCACATCTTCTTTATCCATTCCTCTGTCAATGGACATTTAGGTTGTTTCCGTGTCTTGGCCATTGTGAACAGTGCTGCAATGAACATTCAGATGCATGTATCCTTTTGTGCCATGTTTTTCTCTGGATATACGCCCAGGAGTGGGATTACAGGGTCATATGGTAGTTCTATTTTCAGTTTTTTTAAGGAATGTCCATACTGTTCTTCATAGTGGCTGTATCAGTTTACATTCCCACCAACAGAGCAGGAGGGTTCCCCTCTCCACACCTTCTCTAGAATTTGTGGATTTTTTGATGATAGCCATTATGATCAGTGTGAGATGATATCTCATTGTAGTTTTGATTTGCATTTCTCTAATATCTAGAGATTTTGAACATTTTTTCATGTGCCTATTGGCCATCTGTATGTCCCCTTAAGAGAACTGTCTGCCAAGTCTTCTGCCCATTTTTTCAGTGGGTTGTTTATTTTGATGCTATTAAGCATCATAAGCTGTTTATAAATTTTGGAGTTTAATCTCTTATCAGTCATATCATTTGCAAATATTTTCTCCCAATCTGTGGGTTGTCTTTTTGTTTTGTTTATTGTTTCCTTTACTTTGCAAAAGCTTTTGAATTTAAGTAGGTCCCATTTGTTTATTTCTGCTTTTATATCCATTATTCTGGGAGATGGATTAAAAAAGATTTTGCTGTGATTTATGTCTGAGAGTGTTCTGCCTAGGTTTTCCTCTGAGAGTTTTATAGTGTCTGATCTAACATTTAGGTCTTTAATCCATTTTGAGCTTTTTTTTAATGGAGTTAATTGATGATCTCATTTCATTCTTTCACATGTGACTGTCCAGTTTTCCCAGTATCATTTATTGAAGAGACTGTCTTCCCAGCATCGTGTAGTCTTGCCTGCGTTGTCATGGATTAATTGGCTATAGGTGCATGGGCTTATTTCTGGGTTTTCTATCCTGTTCCATTGCCTAGTAGCTTCTTGATTCCCATTTCTTTTGAATCCTTTAAGTTTTCCCTTCTCTGCCTTGCAGGTGAAAACCCTAGAATGGCAGAAGGAAGAAATCGTCTTTAATTCCAGAAAAAGCCAGTGTTTATATCCTTGATGGGATGGACTTATTTCCCACAGGAACCTGTGTGTCCCTGACTCCGCATTCCCTAGTTCTTTGTTGGGAAGGTTTGTCAGCCCTGACCCACTGCCTGAGATGATGATACTGGGACTTTTGGCCCGTTCAGTGTTTATAGGAAAGTCTGCCCTGGGGGCTTTGTGGGAAAGGATGTTGTGGGTAGAAATTGTCAGTTTTAACCTTTCTAGTGGAGAAGAAAATGGCAACCGACTCCAGTTTCTTGCCCGGAGAATCCCATGGACAGAGGAGCCTGGTGGGCTACAGTCCATGGGGTCGCAAAGAGTTGGACACGACTGAGTGACTTCACTTCACTTCACTTCACTTCTTCAACCTTTCTAGACTCTATTGGAGAAGGCAATGGCACCCCACTTCAGTATTCTTGCCTGGAAAATCCTATGGATAGAGGAGCCTGGTAGGCTGCAGTCCATGGGGTCGCTAAGATTCGGATATGACTGAGCGACTTCACTTTCACGCATTGGAGAAGGAAATGGCAACCCACTCCAGTGTTCTTGCCTGGAGAATCCCAGGGATGGGGGAGCCTGGTGGGCTGCCGTCTCTGGGGTCTCACAGAGTCGGACACGACTGAAGCGACTTAGCAGCAGCAGCAGACTCTATTATCTTATTTCTATTGTATGTTATTTCCTGATTTGAGGTTTTACAAGTACGGTTGCCAGAATTATTTTACCTTGACCTTTTAACGGATAATCACTTTCACAGGAACCTTCTGTGAGGAAGTGCCTTAAGATTGCCATGTGGTTTTGTCACTGTGGCATCCCAGTTCATAGACAACGAAGTGGTCTGAGATGGTCTTTTGGTGGGTATTTATCTTCATTGTAAGGGAGAACATGCAGCAAGTATGATATGAGGCTTAATATAACCCATGCCCCTTGTGTTTGAGCTTGTTACCTTTACTCTTAATATGATCATGAATAATAACCTTTTCTCAGGAATATATTCTACTGAGCTGATTTAGGAAGAATCCAAAATAATTTTTCTTTTATCTTGTAGAGTAAGAATATTACTACTGTTTAGTACTGTTCAGTTCAGTTGCTCAGTCGTATATGACTCTTTGCAATCCCGTGGACTTCAGCACAGCAGGCCTTGCTGTCCATCACCAATTTCTGGAGTCTACCCAAACCCATGTCCATTGAGTCGGTGANAGTTCTTCTTCACTTTCTGCCATAAAGGTGGTATCATCTGCATATCTGAGATTATTGATATTTCTCCCGGCAATTTTGATTCCAATCTTGAATTTTATACTTCATCCAGCCCAGTTTTTCTCATGATGTACTCTGCATATAAGTTAAATAAGCAAGGTAACAACATACATCCTTGATGTACTTCTTTCCCTATTTGGAACCAATCTATTGTTCCATGTCCAATTCTAACTGTTGCTTCCTGACCTGCATACAGTTTTCTCAAGAGGCAGGTCAGGTAGTCAATATAATTAAAAACAAATCTCCCAACCCAGAAAATTCCTTCACAAAAGTAGTAGAGAAATAAAACACTTTTATTATTGAATAAGCATTAAGCCATGATGTGATTTATATATCAAGTAGTCCACTAAGAGACTGCAAAGACAGGAAGGCGTTTCAGTTCTTACATAACCCAGCAGATACTACCCACTCCATACATGTTCTGAGACAGACAATAGTCATCAAGGAAGAGGACTTGATGGAGCCAGTTGCCACAAATAGTTCATCCCAACTTTATCTGGTAACTGGGGCAACCGTCTGTGTTAGCGTCTTGGCTTGATCCAGAAGGAAACAGGCCTCATGTCTTTATAACAGGAAGTAGCTTTGCGAATTGGAGAAGCCCCTCTTCTCCGCCCCCTCCCCTTACCCCAATGAGGTTAGGCTCAGACCTTCCCACAGAAACTGGGAGGGAGGGATGCTACCTCCCTAGATATTTGCCTTTCAAAGGGATGTCTCCCAGGTCCTATGAGAAAGACATTTCTGGGTCCTAGAGCTGACAGATGGCCTATCTCATTTTCAGAAGGAT
This sequence comes from Neotragus moschatus, assembly GCA_006410615.1. Taxonomy (NCBI): domain Eukaryota; kingdom Metazoa; phylum Chordata; class Mammalia; order Artiodactyla; family Bovidae; genus Neotragus; species Neotragus moschatus. The sequence goes on along the minus strand of SJYA01001577.1, from coordinate 613,123 downwards.
TTATATACATCTCAGAAGGAGAAAGTGAAAGTGAAGTCACTCGGTCTTGTCTGACTCTTTGCAACCCCATGGACTGTAGCCACCAGGCCCCTCCATCCATGGAATTTTCCAGGCAAGAGTACTGGAGTGGGTTGCCATTTCTTTATCCAGAGGATCTTCCTAATCCAGGGATCAAACCCAGGTCTCCTGCATTGCAGGCAGATGCTTTTACTGTCTGAGCCACCAGGGAAGGAGAAAATACTTAATGATTATAAATTTTCCAAAGTCACTGTTCTTAAAAAAAAAAAAAGGGGGGTAGGAGAGTCTCTTCTATTATTTTCTACAGGAAGAATTAGGCCTCATATTAAAAAGATTTTTGTCCTTACACTACTACTGACTCTAGTAAGAAATGCCCTCAGCATTAGCCACAGATGAGCTAACCATACTAAACACAGGACAACTTCCGAGAGGAGAAGCTGTGCCTTCCAGGCTCGAGCATGCTTTGGTCCTCCATCAGGAGGACATGACTGCCTGCTGGTTGATCTGTGAGCTGGACCCAGGCAATTGGAGACTTCTCACTCCCTCCTTCTTGGAATATATGTTCTGCCCCCTATTTTCATAGCTGGAGTCATTGCAGGGATGCACCCTTCAGAGAGTAATGTGATATTGAGACCATCTGGATGGTATACATGACTAAACTCACTTAAGGCCTCTATACATTCTTCTAAGATTCTGTCTCCTAAAGTGAAGGAGATAAAAACAGAAATAAGCAAATGGGACCTAATTAAACTTAAAAGCTTTTGCACTGCAAAGGAAGCTATCAACAAAATGAAGACAACCTACTGAATCGGAGAAAATATTTGCATATAATATGACTGATTGGTTAATATCCAACATATATAAACGGTTCATACAACTCAGCATCAAAAAAACAAAAAGAAACATTTTCTGATTAAGAATGTTCAGAAAAACTGAATAGACATTTTTTCCAAAGGGGAAATGTGGGTGGCCAACAGGCACATTAAAAGAGGCTCAACATCGATAATCATCAGGAAAATGCAAATCAAAACCACGATGAGATTTCACCTCACATCTGTCAGAATGGCTTTCATCAAAAAGAATATAAATAACAAATGTTGGGGAGGATATAGAGGAAGGGAACCCTAGTGCAGTGTTGGTGAGAATGTCCATTGGTATAGCCACTGTGGAAAACAGTCCAGAGGTTTCTCAAAAAGCTAAAATTAAAACTACCACATGACCTAGAGATTCTACTCCTGGATATATATCTGGAAGAAACAAAAATGCTAGTTCAAAAGATAAATGTACTCCAATATTTATAACAGCATTCTTTACAATGGCCAAAACATGGAAGTAACCTAAGGGTCCATCCACAGATGAATGGATAAAAAAGATGAGGTGTATATATCAGTATGTACAAGGGAACACTGTGTGTGTGTGCTCAGTTGCTAAGTCCTATCTGACTTTTGCGGGTTCATGGACTGTAGCCTGCCAGGCTGCTCTGTCCGTGGGGTTTCTAGGTGGGAATACTGGAGTGGGTGGCCATTTCCTTCTCTGGTGTATCTTCCCCACCCAGGGATTGAACTCACACCTCCTGCCTTATCAGGCAGACAATGGACTACTACTAAGCCATAAAAAGAATGAAATGCTGCCATTTTCAGCAACATGGAAGGCATTATGCGAAGTGAAATACATCAGAAAAATACAAATACTATATGATATCACTTATACATGGAATCTTAACAATATAACAAACGAGTGAATGTAACAAAAAAGAAGCTGATTCACAGATACAGAGATCAATCTAGTGGTTACCAATAGGGAAAGGGAATTCGGTAGAGGCAAGAGGCAGGGGATCAAGAGGTACAAGCAATTATGTACAAAATAAGCAACAAGGATATATTGCACAACACAGGGGATATAGCCAGTGTTTCATAATAACTATAAATAGAAAAGTTTATATAGAGAGTTTAAAATTTTAAATTTAAAAAAATTTAAAAATATATAAAATTTATATATAAAAACTATAAATTAAAAAAATTGTGAATCCCTGTATTGTTCACCTGTAACTTATATATTGTACATCAACTACATTTCAGTTTTTAAAAAGGAGAGAAAGATACAGATTCCTTGTCTTGTGGCCACCCAAGACAAACCTTGCATGTGTGTACCTTTGCTTATTAAAACTGCCACCTACCAACCTGGAGTGGTCTAGGGTCTCTTTTCATGATATCTCCCTGCCCTCTGTGTATGGGAGCCAGTTCCAGATTTCACTGGGAAGCTCCTATGGTTTCAAACTAACAGCCTGGAGAAGAGTTAGGCAAGAAACTTGTCTAAACTGTAGATTCCTGAATTCCAACCTCCAGTCCCAACCCCAGAGAGTTTAAATAAGTCTGTTTAAAAAAAGGACTCAGGAATTTGAATATTTAGCAATACCCAGCATGAGTTTAATCCAGAAAACCCTCAGGAAAAAACAAACAAACAAACAGAAAACCCTCAGATCATAACTTCAAAAAACCGTATCCGAGTGGACTGAGCTCTGGAGACAGAGGGGTCGGTCTATTCTTGGATCATTACTAGCTGAACAGGCTCAGGAAAGTTACTTCTCTGAGTGTCAATACCTTTATGTACAAGGACACTTGTCAGGATGTGAGGATAAGAATGAGCATAAAATGCCTCAAACAGTACCTGCAGTGTTTCATGTGCTCAATAAACAGTGGTTACCATCCCTATTATTATTGCATACGCCATTAAACATAATGTTTAGAAACAGATCTCCAACATAAAGTTGAAAGGCCACATAAACTCTGAGATATTTGTATGACTAAGGTGAAGCTGACCTCATAAATACATTCAATCAGACCATTCTTTTTGCAAGTGACGGAAGTGAGCTTGAGCCAATATAGAAAATTAGTCACATTTATTATAAGGATGGTTTTCTCTGGCAAAGTATCCACCTGCCAATGCAGAATTCGTGGGTTCAATCCCTGGGACGGGAAGATCTCCTGGAGAAGGAAATTGGAACCCACACCAGTATTCTTGCCTGAAGAATCCCATGGACAGAGGAGCCTGGTAGGCTATAGACCACGGGGTCGCAAAGGGTCGGGCATGACTGAAATGACTGAATAGCAGCAATTGTTAGGGTCCTGCTGTTGTCAGAAATGCATGAATAGGAATCTAGTCGCTGAGTACTTGGTAGCTCTGGGAGGATGAAAGCTTGTGCTGGAGGTGCCTCTTGTCTCCGCTTGTGTTTGAGAAGCTGTTCCGTTCTCCCTCCTCTGTAGACTCCCTCCTGCTTTGAATGTAAATCTGAGCCCCATGATGAGGTGGGAGCCAGAATCTCTTGCTGGCAACTAGGAAGTGACATGCATGAAGATAAAGCCAAGGACTGGAGGGCAGAGAAGAGAAAAGAGAGCTGGCATTCCTGGCAGCTTGATCCAGCACTGTATCGTCCCCAGGACCACCTGTGCTGGACTTCCTGTGATGTGAGGCAAATAAACTATCACTGTTCAGGCCACCAAAAAGCGGGATTGTCTGCTACTGATGGCTGAGCAGTCTCCTTACTGTGATGGGGATTTGCATAGTTAAGTCTCGTCACTGTCATTCCCTGTGGCCCTGGGGCAATTGCATTTGTTCTCCTCTGGCCACCTGTTTCAGGGAAATTGTGCCAGATTCAAACTCAATATTGAGTTTGACTAGAGTCTCCCCTCCCTCAGGGGGCATGTGCAGTCTGGCCTCTGTTAACTGATTCTCTGTGTGGGCTGCAGTCACAGCTCCCGAAGGTGGGCCTGCCTCTCATCCCTGTCGTGACCGAGAGGCAGTACAGAACTTTCCCCAACAACAGTGTATGTTTCTTGTCGTTAAACTGTGTCCTGCCAAGCGTCTCACCTCCCGGTGGGCTCCCTGGGACCTCTACCAAGTCTGGTTTCACTAAGGAGTGATAATCCCCACAGGGAACCATTTTGCCTTGTCTGGTTAGCATTTCTGTTTTATAGTCTGGGCACTGGCATTGAGCTGAGGTAACCCCTGCCCTGCAGAGGAGGTATAATGGGGAGAAGGCACTGGGTTTGGGGTCCCACTGTTATATCATTTGTTAAACACACCTTATTTCCATTTCACCTTGATGCTGGGTGCCATTTTCTGCGTAGACATTTGCTTTTGCTTACTCACTGACGTTCTTGTCACCCTTCCCAAACCGTCTTGTTTACACTATAACCAGGGAAGCCTTTATGAAGGATCTGGCAGAATCTGCTCAAATTCCTGCACATGGATTGTCTCACATTGTCAACAGCTAGGACCGTGCCTGCCATTGTGCTTTCTGGTCCTGTGTCCTGTGCAAGGCGGTGAGCTGAGTAGGAAGCTGCCTTCCCTGTCTGGGCATGTCCACCTTACTCTTTCTCTTCCTCTGAAGACTCCGTCGGGCTGTCAGTATCACTTGAGCTCTGCCTTTCTAGAACAGACCAGGAAAGGCTTGCCTGTGTTAAGTCTAAACCATGTGTTTTAGCCCAGTTTAATGAAAAGTCTCTGCAGTGGAATGAGGAGCACAAGTTTCCCTCATACTAATCAAATGGGTCATGTTCTCTTGTCTCGTGGAGTTTATTTCCATCAAGAACATCTCAGGGGAGAGAATCCAAGATAGAATTCAGGTATCCTGAGTCATCTAGTCAAATAGCAGTTAATAATACTCCTAAGCCATTCCAAACCCTACAACTTGTTATCATTGCTGCTGTTGCTGCTGCTGCTGCTGCTAAGTCACTTCAGTCGTGTCTGACTCTGTGCGACCCCAGAGACGGCAACCCACGAGGCTCCCCCGTCCCTGGGAATCTCCAAGCAAGAACACTGGAGTGGGTTGCCATTTCCTTTTCCAATGCATCAAAGTGAAAAGTGAAAGTGAAGTCGCTCAGTCGTGTCTGACTCTTAGCGACCCCATGGACTGCAGCCTTCCAGGCTCCTCCATCCATGGGATTTTCCAGGCAAGAGTACTGGAGTGGGGTGCCATTGCCTTCTCCCTTATCATTGCTAGTATTAAAGAGTATTATTATTATACCATCTTATTATCATGTGATTATTTCTGTTTAGGGAAGGGGGTACTAATCTAAGTTGATAACCTTTGGAAGCTAGGTAGGTACTGTGAATGAACAAAATAGACCGTCGTGTGTCTCCTCCAGATTTCTTGTTCTCTTGTCTGTGATAGACAGGTGGGTTCAGAGAAATATTTCTCTCTATTGCAAGGAAAACAAGGGAAAGTTCAATGATAAATGGCAGCTGAGACTCATCCTGGTACTAGAAAGACCCAGGGGAATTTCAGAGACTGTGGCAAACTGCAAAGTGAAGGCCCTGTGTAGGGAAGCTGTTCAGCTACTCATATCCAGCTGGTTAAATCCATGTGGGAATACAGGGTTATTGTCCCCAGAAGTTCTATATTTAAAAAAAGCTTCAGATATTTAATTTTTGGGGGATGCAGAAATTCCTCAATTTTAAATATTAGTTCAGTGTTTTCAAAAACAGTGTGTGGATTAAAAAAAAAGAAAGTAAGAATGTCTGGGAGCCACCAGATTATGCCCTCTGGCTCAGAAGATGAAGCTCAGACCACTTAGCTTGACTCATCACCTTCATGGTTCTACCTACCTCACCTCTTGCTTCCTTTCTTACTTCTCTCTAGAAGCACCACAGCCATTCAGTGCTACACTTTGCACTTTCCCCTTTCCTGGGCCTATACTTTTGCATGTGGCTTTTCCTTGGCATGTCCTTCCCTGGCCAATTAATTTTGTATAATTCATTCTTAAATATCCATATCAAAACCATCTCCTGTTTCAAGTCTTTTATAACCTCCCTGCCACTTCCCAACTGGGCAGAGCTACAGTGTCTTGTTTCTCTGGGATTTTTGAGCAAAGAAGAGTCTTCTTACAGGAACTTACCAGAGTCTTTTGTAATTATTGTGTGCATACTCATCTTTCCTGCTCAATACTGAGGCCCTGTTTGTGTGTTCCTAGTACTCTGTGCCATGTTTGGCCCTGGGTCAGTGCTCAGTGACTATTGTGTGAATAGATGAATAAACAAATTCATTTTGCACTACACCTATGTTGGAGTTAATTTTCTTGCAAGATGCCTTCACATTTATTGCAATAAAATATCTCTGTGCATGTGACAACAGTTATCACTTTTTGGTGCCCATTTTCAATGGTCTAAAACATAACTAACTTGTCCTAGGAATATTTATATGTTGCTGGCCTTTCAAGGTGATACTGCTCTTTTCCAAAGGAAGATATCTGAAGTGGTATCCTTACTCCTGAGCTAAAACATTAAAATTTAATGCAATCGCTTCATGCTTTGTAAGAGCTTATCTGATCAAGAAGGGATAAGTAAGGGAAGATGACACGGGGGACTTTTTTTTTATACTGCTCTTTTTCCAATGCCATGGCAGAATTAATAGGGGAGTTAAAAAAAAAAAAAGGGATGAATATGTATGTTATATCCATTGACAAAGCAGTAAAAAGTAGTTAGCTGTGAAATTCCATTTGTACTTAAGTTTACTGTTCTAAGTACTTTTAGTACTTAGTGTTAGTACTGTTCTAACAACTGTGGTGTTGGAGAAGACTCTTGAGAGTCTCTTGGACTGCAAGGAGATCAAACCAGTCAATCCTAAAGGAAATCAGTCTTGAATATTCATTGGAAGGACTGATGCTGAGGCTGAAGCTCCAATACTTTGGTCACCTGATGCGAAGAACCCACTCATTGGAAAAGACCCTGCTGCTGGGAAAGATTGAAGGTGGGAGGAGAAGGGGATGACAGAGGATGAGATGGTTGGATGGTACCACCGACATGATGGACATGAGTTTGAGTAGGGATTTGGTGATGGACAGGGAAACCTGGCATGCTGTGGTCCATGGGGTCACAAAGAGTTGGACACAACTGAGCAATTGAACTGAACCAAACTAATTTTAAGTACATTCTAACCCTCCCTCTGACCATCCAAGCCACTTGACATTTTTCTCATTTTACAGCTTGGAGGTAGGAAATTTTTAAGTGTCTCTTTTGGGCTTCCTTTGTGGCTCAGCTGGTAAAGAATCTGCCTACTATGTGGGAGACCTGGGTTCGATCCCTGGATTGGGAAGATCCCTTGGAGAAGGGAAAGGCTACCTACTCCAGTATTCTGGCTTGAAGAATTCCATGGACTGTATAATCCATGAGGTTGCAAAGAGTCGGACACAACTGAGTGACTTTCACTTTCACTTTGGGGTTAGTTTTCAAAAGAAAGCATGCTAAGTACAATGGCTAAATTATAAATTTAATCAAATCTGTAATTTAAATAAGCCCCCAATAATAATAGGCTGAAAGCTTGTCAGGCTGTGTTGGGTCTGGTTTGTTTTACATCAGCTATGACACTGGAACCGCAAAGCATAGCCTTTTAAGTGCTTTTACCCATTAGCTTCATCAAGTAATTGCAGGTTTGTAACCATCAATAACAACGAAGCTTGACATCTTGGGAAGGAGAAGGGAATCTTTCCCCTTACAGATCAGGCAGGAAATAAAAGTGCCTTAAATGCATTGCAGGCATGTGAGTGTTCAGGGAAGAGAAAAAAGTCAGATGAGTGTGCGATGCAGTAGCTTTGACCTGCTTAAATTAAAAATACTTATTTCATTCCTCCTTGGTCCCTTTAAATCATTTAGCATCCTATAGGATCTCAATAGGCTCATCTCAGCATGGTAATCTTCAGAAAATGCTGTTTCTTATACATGTAAATTAGAAAGAAAAAAAAAATGGCAGTGAGAGTGGGCAAACAGATAGCAAGAGATGGCTTCTTAATTCCAGTTTGTTTAAATGGGGAGGGAAAAAACCACAAAGATATAAGAAAGTACAAAAGAAAAAAATCTCATTTATCTGAAACCAAGAATTTCTCCCAAATTGTTTTTTGAAAAAATTTTATGTTCTTGGTTGACCCTCATCTTGGACAGGTCACAGTTTTCTCTGATCAGAAATATTTATTAGTGTCTCTGGAATGAACAATTGTTTCTTTTGCTCTAAGACATTTGTGTCAGTAAAAAAAGAGTCACATATGTATCTAGGTTAACTTAACATTAAAAAATGTTGAATTTGGGAGATTAAATTGCCAGATACTTTTTCTCTTGGCTGAGATAAATTGTTGGGTGCTTTCTTGATGTTATTAAAATAGACAATTTTACTTCTGGTTCAGAATTTACTGACGGAAACATAAGAGTTCGAGGTACCACTTAAAATTAGTTTAAGCTGGTTTGGAAGGGATACATTTTGGAGAGAGGAGGTCATACTTAATGTCACTTTAGTAGTTATTCTTCAAGGTTATGAAGTGTTCTGGGCAGTGGATGCATATGAGAATTACTCTAAAGTTTACTAATGCCCAGGCTTCCTGCAAATACTCTAATTTATAATGAGGAGAATGGAAGGAGCATTGGAGTATGTGTGTGTGTATATATATGTGTATGTTTAACATTCCCTCAAGTGACTCTAATGTGCATTCAGAGTTGAGAACTTCTAGAATCATAAAGATGGGGTGACCTGCTATTGTGGATTAAATTATTTTTCCTTAAAAGATTTGTTGATGTCCATCCATCACAAAGCCATGGACATGGAGGTCTTTCCAGATAGATTTAACTGTTCTCAAGGGTTCAGGTAAAACCTGGCACCTTCTATGCCACTGAAGGAGTGTCTTGGAAATTAAGTGCAAGGCACATGTATGGTGGTGAATTCCCAGGAACTTGAAAGTGACAAAAAGCCTAATCCCTACAACTGTTAGCCTTCTTGGAAATCATGTAGCCCATAAGCATATACTATTTAAAAAATAAAGGACAACAGAAATACCTACCCCCACTCCCCAATAATGACTTGAGTGGGTAGAGGAAGTGATGACTTCCTTGTCTCAAAGGGAGCTTTGTCTTTTGAGGGTGGGGAGACAGAATGTGGAGTGACAAGGCTCCATCATTACTTATATGCCTCAAAAATATATAGAATATATCCACAAGCCAGATGCCTTGTTTTGATGTTTGCAGACATCTGAAACCCTGGTTCAATTTCTGGGTTGGGAAGATCCTCTGGAGAAGGGATAGGCTACCCACTCCAGTATTCTTGGGCTTTGCTGGTGGTTCAGCTGATAAGGAATCTGCCTGCAGTGTAAGAGACCTGGGTTTTATCTCTGGGTTGGGAAGATCCCCTGGAGAAGGAAAGGCTACCCACTCCAGTATTATGGCCTATACAGTCCATGGAGTTGCAAAGAGTCGGACACAACTGAGCCACTTTCAGCCCCCTTGCTAAAAACCCACTTCTGTGTTTAATGTTCTTTTACACTGACCCGCACTATCAACACTGCCCTCAAAATGTAACCATACTATAGGATATTCCATCTTGTGGACTAGGTTCCTGGGAAGCTGGAACTCATGATTCTTTTAACTTTTAAACTGCCAGAATAGGAGAGAGAGAGAAATCATTCTTACCCATTTGATCACTAAATCACCAGTATGAGCAAAATCCAGAACCCAGTTCAAGATGACCTGCAGCCATTTGTGTTCATGGGATCTGACAGCGGGAAACCCAAGGTTACCCAAGGCTGCAAGGTTACCATTGTGAAGAAATGACTCAAAGGACTCCAGATTCTCTCTTCAAGTGTTGTGATGAAAAAGACTTCTTATGGATTGGGGTGGGCCAGAAAGCATCCAAACACCCAGAAAAGGACATAATCAAAGCTGATCTTTTTATACTGTAGTACTTTGCTGTTAAATAACCCAATATCATATTTGCATTTATCTTTTGTTCATCTACTTTCACTTACCAATAGTATTGTGTAATAGAGGAAAATGGAAAAATGCAAATGAGTTCAGTTTAGTTCAGTGGCTCAGTTGTGTCCAACTCATTACGACTCCATGAACTGCAGGACTCCAGGCCTGCCTGTCCATCACTAGCTCCCGGAGTCTATCCAAACTTATGTCCACTGAGTCGGTGATGCCATCCAACCATCTCATCCTCTATTGTCCCCTTCTCCTCCTGTCTTCAATCTTCCCCAGCATCAGGGTCTTTTCCAATGAGTCAGCTCTTCACATCAGGTGGCCAAAGTATTGGAGTTTCAGCTTCAACATCAGTCCTGCCAATGANCTTCTTTCTTCTTGCCTTTCTTCCTTCCTTCTCTTCTTAAAGAAAGTCTTCTGGTCTGTCTGAATGTTTCTTCTTCTTTCTTCTATCCCTGTTGAAACATATATTTATGGTTGCTGGGTTTAGAGTTTTTGTACTCTTTTTTAGTTTGAAGAATGAATTAAGACTTTGTTTTGGAATGTTTGCCTTTTTTTTTTTTCTGGGTCTTTGTTGCACCGTGTTGTTGTTGCTTTTCAGTCGCTTAGTTGTGTCTGACTCTTTGAGATTGCATGGACTGCAACACACCAGACTTCCCTGTCCTTCAACACCTCCCTGAGTTTTCTCAAACTCATGTCCATTGAATTGGTGATATCATCCATCTACCTCATCCTCTATTGTCCCCTTCTCCTCCTGTCTTCAATCTTCCCCAGCATCAGGGTCTTTTCCAATGAGTCAGCTCTTCACATCAGGTGGCCAAAGTATTGGAGTTTCAGCTTCAACATCAGTCCTGCCAATGAACACCTAGAACTGATCTCCTTTAGGATGGACTGGTTGGATCTCCTTGCAGTCCAAGGGACTCTCAAGAGTCTTCTCCAACACCACAGTTCAAAAGCATCAGTTCTTCAGTGCTCAGCTTTTCTTTATAGTCCAACTCTCACATCCACACATGACTACTGGAAAAACCATAGTCTTGACTAGATGGACATTTGTTGACAAAGTAATGTCTCTGCTTTTTAATATGCTGTCTAGGTTGATCATAACTTTCCTTCCAAGGAGTTTAAGCGTCTTTTAATTTCGTGGCTGCAATCACCATCTGCAGTGATTTTGAGCCCCCCAAAATAAAGTCAGCCACTGTTTCCACTGTTTTCTCATCTATTTGCCATGAAGTGATGGGACTGGATGCCATGATCTTAGTTTTCTGAATGTTGAGCTTTAAGCCAACTTTTCACTCTCTTTCACTTTCATCAAGAGGCTTTTTAGTTCTCCTTCACTTTCTGCCATATTGTGTATATGTATACCTGAACTGTTTATTTGGGTTTTGTTAAAGAGATGTCACAAAGGGCTTATGAAAATCATTTTTGAATTGATAATTAGAAAATTGAATAAGCAATCCTGTGATCTACCAATTTGTTTTATCTCAATCAGGATTATGAATCAAGAATTACTGTGTATTTCAGTTATTTTGATTTGAAGTAACTTCAAGTATAAAATGATTATATGTAATGATGTCTCCCAGCCCTTCCACGTGGATATTTTAAAAGTGGACTTGTATTTTAGACCAAAGTAAATATGGTGGAATTTTATACATGAAAAAATAATTTGCAAATATTTTTTATAATTGTATTATTTCTTTAAAATGTTGAAGCTTGTGTTAGTTTCAGGGAGAGGTATATATTTTGATAAAAAATACTTGACTTTGTAATTCTGTATATTCTATTTAATTTATAACAGAGCCATTTTAAGACAGCCTTGTCACATTTTTTGTTAATTGTGACAATTGTTACAATTGTGACAATTGTTAATTTGTTTTTCTCATGTGCCATCCTAAAGATTTGCACATTGTTATTTTTCAGATAATCTAGCATTTTTAATGGAGAATGTTCTCTACCAAGTGGTAATGCTTTGGTACTATTCATATAGGATTGCTTATCCTAAAGACTTGNATCAGACTCGGGGGCCTCAGTGCCTCCTCTCCCTCGGGAGAATGGAAAGACGCCTGTGGCCTACGTAGGTGATGATTGGTATTCTATGTAAGCCAAGTTATTCAGCCTCTTTTCTTTGCTAATTTTCTAATCCCTCTCTATCTGTAATTAAATAAGTTTTTTCTAAGACCCCGATGCCGTCCACCCTTCGAATCACCCTGGATCCACCGGGGCTGGACCCTGGCACTGACTTCCTTCATTTAGTATAATAAGTTCTAGGTCCATCCATGTTGCTGCAGACAGCCTTATTTCATTCTTTTTTATGGCTGCATAGAATTCCATTATATATATGTACCACATCTTCTTCATCCATCCTGCAGATATTAGTTAACTTAAAATGAGGTCACACTGGATTAGGGCCCTAAATCCAATACAAATGATTAGAAGAGGAGAGACACAAAAAGACACAGATACACATGAAAGATGACCACGGGAAGACAGAGGCAGAAACTGGAGTTATGCTGCCATAAGCCAAGGAATACCAAGGGTAGCTGGCCAGCACCAGAAGCTAGAAAACACAAGAAACAGTCGCTTCAGTCGTGTCCAACTCTGTTTGTTCCTTCTGGTCTTTGGAGGGAAGATTTAGAACTGACTTCTTCCAGAGCTGTGAGATAATACAGTCCTATTGTTTCAAGGCACCTAGTTTGTGGTAATTTGTTATGGTAGCCCTGGGAAACCAGTACACCTATTGCTCTACATCTTTTAGAAGTACAGCATGAACTTGTAGGAAAGATACTAAAAGAAGCTTCCTCTTAATAAGATTTGTTAGATCTTAAAAGAGATTCCAGAATGAGACTCCAGGCTGTTAGCTATTAAAATAAATGAGACCAACCACACAAGTTTCCCCAGGACTAAGAAAGTTTTGGGGGTGTGGAGCTTTCAGTAAGTGTAAAATTCAGAAAAGTCCCAGGAAATCCAGGACAAATTGTTCACCCCAAACAGGATGGAGGCTTGTCCAATCAGATTGTCAGAAAGTCCTGAATGACAGTAGCTAAGCCGATGTGGCTCTTAAATTGGGACAGAACTTAAGTAAAAGCTTGTTAAAACAAATGATTCTGAACTACTCTTGATTTTGGTTTTTTATTTCTTGTATTAGTTTTCTGTGAAGATCAGTGTGCTGTTTTTAGACTTTTTAAACATGAAGATTAGCAAATAACCAGATTTCTTTTAACCAATGAACCTGTCACAAGTGAGTAGTTCATCTGTTTCCTGTCTATTATGAAAACCAGGGATTAAACGTGGTTTCAGGAGAAGCCTAATGATCTGAATCTGGCCAGATAATCCCCTCTCAAGAAACACATGGTCATCCCAGAGGAGGCAGGATTTCTATTACATGAATGAGAAATGAAAGGAGCCAGGACCCAAGGTGAGTGAGTCATGCAGATGAGCCACTTCTTGGTAAATCTCATTGGAGAGCCATCCTGATGCCTTTTAGGTAAAACTCCCTTATGAAGAAATTGTCGTGTCACAGGAGCCAAATCACTTGGCTGAGTTCTAAGATCCACTCTCTTCATATTGAGTCTGTTCGTAGGATGAGTCATGTTACACTTTGTATTTCTGTCTGTCACTCATGACAGTGCTTGTAAGAGTGCTAGGTTGGAACTATGATTCTTGAAAAAAAAAGCAGATATGACTGTGGTGTCTTTGGAATGATGGGCCATTCATTTACTTTGGTGGAAATTGCAAACTTTTCCCTGCTACTGCTAAGTCGCTTCAGTTGTGTCCGACTCTGTGCGACCCCATAGATGGAAGCCCACCAGGCTCAGCTATCCCTGGGATTCTCCAGGCAAGAACACTGGAGTGAGTTGCCATTTCCTTCTCCAATGCATGAAAGTGAAAAGTGAAAGTGAAGTCGCTCAGTCGTGTCCGACTCTTAGCGACCCCATGGACTGTAGCCCACCAGGCTCCTCCATCCATGGGATTTTCCAGGCAAGAGTACTGGAGTGGGGTGCCGTCACCTTCTCCCTAGAACTTTTCCCTAGATAGTATTTTCTAATAGCTAGTAGCCCATGCGTTTAGGACAAAATTTTAATTAAATATCTAGTCCAGTTGGATTATTGCCAAGAGGCAAAAGTTTTGCTTTCAAAGACACTCACATTTCAAGTGCCACCTTAAGGGAAATAGTGATGTCATGCTTCATACACAGAAGTAATTGTGGGGGCCACAATAGGACAAAGCCCATCGTATTTTTAACGTTCCACGTTCCATATTGTTGTTCAACATGGACAATCATTGGATAATGTTAATTTTGAAGAACTATCAAAAGCATTTCATAGACTCTTTGTAGAGACTCATATTTTTAATTAAAAGTACTAAGTTTGGTCAGGACTGGGAAGAGGCAGTCTTGGGGACTAATGCTTATCTATTCTTTGTGTAACTTTTTTATTCCTAGTCATCTTCTTCTGACATAAAATCTGAGAATAAAAGGATTGACTCAGCATTTTTATTTTCAGAATATTCTGAGAATTGACCAATAGCTATAAAGCACTTTTCAACTTAAAAACAAACAAACAAAATTGCTGATGCAGAATAGTGCTATTAACTGGCAGCATATAACCGCAAGGCACCCAGCTGCTGTGCTGGAATCTACTTTCACAAGCCTGTTGGTGGTTCTCTTTGTGTAACATGTAATTCCAGATTATGAATCTCTTCCTCACATGACAGAGGCATCTCAGTCTNAACAAACAAACAAAATTGCTGATGCAGAATAGTGCTATTAACTGGCAGCATATAACCGCAAGGCACCCAGCTGCTGTGCTGGAATCTACTTTCACAAGCCTGTTGGTGGTTCTCTTTGTGTAACATGTAATTCCAGATTATGAATCTCTTCCTCACATGACAGAGGCATCTCAGTCTCCGTCCTTTTTGGCCACAGTGGTAAATGGGGATGCCCTGACTGTCAGCCTTATTAGGGAGCATTCATTACTCTAAACACCTTCATTAACATTCCACTGACCTCTGTTTCTAAGAAAGAATAATTGGTGCTATGTCAAAAGGCTACAGAATGTTCTTCAAAGCTGTTCCTTTTTCTGGGCAAGGGATGATGGTAGAGATGGTATTTATACCTCTGATTTTCTGATTTCTATGTCATAACCAAAGTTGCCAAAGTTATTAGTTTTAGATTCCATTTGAACTTGGCTTTGCGCAATGCAAGAAAGCCTCTATATTTAAAATCCACTGCGACGAAGTAATAGATAAGTCTGAGGCAGATAATCCTCCCCTAGCACACAACTTCATAAATAAGCCATGCAACCCTCTGCATACTCACACTGATTTTTCCTAAGAAATCCATTCTATTCAGTCTTTTAATTTCCCCAGTGTTCACAGCCATGCTGGCATTTTCAAGAGATAAACCCACACACTTTTTCCTTAGGAAAAAAAAAAAGGTTTGACTAAAGCAAAATGTGTTCTGTGCTAAATCATTATTTTCAAGCAGCGTCTTTTGTTTTCTTGGTTTTTTGATATAATCAAAAGGATGAATCTTAATCCTGTGAAGAGCACGGCTGCTGATCATGCCAAAACTGCATCTGCCTTAATGTGAACAACTGCTTTCCCCCCCTAGTGCTGGTGAATGCCGCCCAAGAGGATTTGGGGAACCCCAAGGCTCCAAAGCAGAAACAAAGGCAAAGACCTGTTCAAGATTACCTTAGTAACATGCAGTTAATTTTAATATTGATTTACATAATACCCTCTCTCTTAGCAGTGATTTCACTGCTTAAACCAAGTGGTATTTAAAAAAAAATGTTTCCAGCTGTCTAAGTTCAGAGGCTAATCAAGGAATGCTGCCCTTGTAACAAAAAGCGTAACATTTCTTCTTGGCAGAACCTCCAAAGATCTGGTCTAGGCAGCTCATTCATCCTTTGAGCATTCTTTTTTAAAAACATTGTTTCATTGAAGTATAGTTGATGTATAATGCTACGCGAGTTTGTGGTGTACAGCAAAGTGACTCAGCTATATGTACACATGTATGTATATTTTCTTTATTTGTTGTTTATTTTTAAAATTTTACTGGCAGTGATTGGGATTGAGTTCTTAAAGCTCTTTTGCCAATGACAATCAAAGTTACTTGCTAGAGCAGAAAGCAAGAAAGAAGCAAAACATCTTAAATTATACAATAGAATGGGCCTGTGGTTGGGGTCTGGCATGTAGTCATCAGTGGAAGAAACTGCAGGAGGTAGAAGTTTTCATGTAATAAAAGGCTCAGCAATTGCTTTTAATGTTAAATCCTATAACTACCCTACAACTCAGCAAGCCTGCTTCTAGCTATTTACTTAGGAGAAATAAGTCGTATGTTTACCAAAGCAGTTGTACAAATATGTTCAGAGCAGCTTATTTTTCATAGCCTCAAACTGGAAACAGCTCAGTTGTCCATTACCAGGAGGGTAGAAAACAAACTGTGGTATATTCACATAATAACCAGCAAAATACAGACATGGATGAACTTCGAAAACACTGAGTGAAAGAAACCAGATGCAAAATAGTACATACTATATGATTCCATTTACATGAAGCTCTAGAATTAGAAAGACTGATCTATGGTAACAGTAACTTATATTGCTAATTAATTGCTATTCCCAAATTAACATTAATAATAGTAATTTCTATTACTATTCTAATTTAAACCAGGGTTACCTCTGCGTGGTGATGGTGAGATTCAC